>SPNW01000012.1:0-189867 GCA_004918325.1 Wallemia hederae
TGCATTTATGCATTTATGCATTTATGCATTTGTGCATTTGTGCATTTATGCATTTATGCATTTGTGCATTTATGCATTTATGCATTTGTGCATTTGTGCATTTGTGCATTTGTGCATTTGTGCATTTATGCATTTGTGCATTTATGCATTTATGCATTTATGCATTTATGCATTTGTGCATTTGTGCATTTATGCATTTATGCATTTCTGCATTTGTGCATTTGTGCATTTATGCATTTATGCATTTCTGCATTTGTGCATTTGTGCATTTATGCATTTATGCATTTGTGGACTGCAGAAATGCATGCATTTGTGCATTTATGCATTTGTGCATTTCTGCATTTATGCATTTATGCATTTATGCATTTCTGCATTTATGCATTTATGCATTTATGCATTTATGCATTTATGCATTTATGCATTTATGCATTTATGCATTTATGCATTTCTGCAGTTATGCATTTCTGCAGTTATGCATTTATGCATTTCTGCAGTTATGCATTTCTGCATTTCTGCATTTCTGCATTTATGCATTTCTGCAGTTATGCGTTTCTGCATTTCTGCATTTATGCATTTCTGCATTTCCGCATTTCTGCACTTTTGCATTTACGCATTTCTGCATTTTTGCGTTTCTGCATTTATGCATTTATGCATTTCTGCAGTTATGCATTTCTGCATTTCTGCATATCTGCATATCTGCATTTTTGCATTTCTGCACTTCTACATTTCTGCAATTCTGCACTTATGCATTTCTGCATTTCTGCATTTCTGCATTTATGCATTTCTGCACAGCTGCATTTCTGCATTTATGCATTTATGCATTTCTGCAGTTATGCGTTTCTGCATTTCTGCATTTATGCATTTCTGCATTTCCGCATTTCTGCACTTTTGCATTTACGCATTTCTGCATTTCTGCGTTTCTGCATTTATGCATTTGTGCATTCCTGCATTTATGCATTTCTGCATTTCTGCATTTCTGCATATCTGCATTTCTGCATATCTGCATTTTTGCATATCTGCATTTATGCGTTTCTGCTATTCTGGATTTCTGCATTTCTGCATTTCTGCATTTCTGCATGCCGTATGAGCTCATACGGGGACTTTACTGAGATCGCTATATGCAAAGATGAGCATACGATACAGCCTGTACCCATATGAATCTGATACGGCGTTCCTGATATGGGCCGTATACGTCTGCGTATGAATGCGCAAAGTACGGCTGCCGTACGACTAACCGAGACCATTAATAGGAATAAGCAGCTTGTATGGTAGTCATCATCAATCGATCACAATTTTGCACTCACCCTTAAATTACTCGTCCTTGCATGCAACCTGACACGCAGGGAGTTTGAGGAAGATGAGACTAAAAGATCGAAATCGTGAATGCAATTCATGAAACTGGGTGAGAAACTGAAAGGGTTGTGGGATATGAAGGGTTCTTAGCATTTCGCTCGACCTTTGCAGCTCAGCTCGGAGCAACCAGAGCAATCACCGTTGCTATTGTGATGAGGTCAGATATCATTGATTACATTGTACAGGAGGCGAGGATGCCGGCGACGACTGTTAAAAGCAATGACGCTGCGGCTAAGTGGGCGCCAGACGTGTCAGAGTCAAGGTCAACCTCGTCTTGCTTAGAACCGCCGCCATTCTTGATCTTCTCTTCAGCCGCATCTGAAGCGGGATAATTGTGATGCAAAGGCAAGGTGTCTTGATCAACAGGTCCAGCGTTGAGTGATCCGATACCCCAAGGCGTATTCTTACCGGATTTTGGCTGCGTTTGATGAGAAGGCTCCTCAGAATCACCGTCTTGGCCAGTGATTGTGAATCGTGTGGACCACGCTTTGTCTGTTGCGTTCTCAGAGTTGTAGAACTGGAGAAAATAGATCTGAGCGTGTGGATTCACGGTGTCCGGGAGTGTCCAATCGATCTTCCCCTTCTTCTTGTTGGGAACGGTGACGTTCTCAGCTACTTTGCCAACAAACACCTTCCTTAGTTAGCATTGAATTGAGAATCCAGGTGGTACGAACAGTGTACAGATCGGGGCCAGTCATCAAGTCTATGGAGAACTTATTCCAGCTCTGCTTGTCCTCGTCATTGTCGATGTCAAACTGAATCGTCTGGCTTGAAGAAACGGGCCATTTTGAGTCTGATGATGGCTCGGTCGGAAGAACCTTTGCTAGCACTGCGGTGCAAAGCAATGCAAGAAGAATTGTAAAATGGAAACGCGACATGGTTGATAATCAAGAAACGTATAATCGTATTCATTTTGAACATTATTTAGACTCATTTGGTTCAGGAATGTTCAAATATTTGTTGATGACGTATGTGTAGGCATTGAGATATTGTTGGAGACATGCTTTGCGAAGGAGACGAATTGTTCATGATCAAAGCCCTCGAGCCATTGAAAGTGTATGCTGCTTGTATCGCCTTGCATTGTCACCAGCACTTTGGAGGCTTCCCGGGTTGTAGGAACACTGGTAGCAGCACGTCTCCTTACGGACCTGGAACATGATTGCCTACAGAGGAGTATCACTGTAATTGTGTTGTTATCGCGCTGAGAGATACAAACGTCAGTGAGTTGATGTATTGCCGTCAGAATTGCTTCAAAGCTTGGTAGTTGGTCAAAATGGTGAACGTAGAGTGCAGACGGCGGATTGACTTTTGAAAGCGCCTTGTGCTCGCATCTAGACAAGCAATCGTTTACCCTGTACGGTAAAAAAGACCAAGCTAAAAGCCATCTAATGGTTTTGCCCTTGTAGATGACGCTTAAGGCGTAATTTGAAATATCTAAGCTTCGTAATTGTTCAACAAGGAGGAAAACGTTAGATTTGATACCAATTAGCGTCGAGTACCAAGTGATTTTGTGTCGCAAGCGCGTCGATTGCTTTATTAGCCTGGATATAAAGCTCAATTCTCCGCCTTGAGTATAAAGTTCATTATTTGAGCCTAGATTGAGACCACTTGCTAGCCTTGACTTTGTTACTGTCGAGGACTGTTTTATGTCATAGAACGGAGGATTCATTACGACAAAATGCAGCTGATCTTGCACATCCAAAACATCTGCCGGTATTAGAGCCTCATCTTCGCCGTTTACGTGTATCAATTTGATCGTGTCTGTGAGGTTATTGCGATCGACATTCTCTGCAGCCAGCTGGAGAGAAGACTCGTCAATGTCAGTGGCGTAAATGAGGCAATCCTCAAAGAGTCTTGAAGCCAGGAGTGGATAGATTGGTAGATATCCAGTCCCAATGTCGACCAGCCGAAACGGCTCAAGGCAGCGATGAGAGCACTGGCTGAGCCAGATATTCTTGACCCAATTAAGGTAAGCCCATCTGTTGGGTATCGTAGGCATCAGCTTGTTGCCCACGACTTGCACCTCCAAGCCGAAGTATACCTTAAGTATTGCGAGCGTGAGGTACTTGACTGCGAGCGGATCTTTGAAGTTGAGCGAGTTGCTGTGACTGACGAATGGCTTCAGTTTACGGTACTTTCTCGCTAATCGCTGGAAGTCCATGTCGTCCAAATCAATTGTCGTCATTACCGTTGCAACATAAGAAACGAGATAAGAAAGTGTGAATGAAGTACATGGGACGAACGAAATCCAATGTTAATCAAACAATTGAAACGAATGAAACGAATGTATTTAATGTTTTACAAGACACAAGACATCCTCATCCTCCAACACGTGATCCAGTCCGACCTTCTGTCCCCTTGGATGTTTCGACGACTTGCCCCATACGACGGCGTACTTGAGCTGCTTGGCAATTTCTTTGTGGATCGCTTGCGCGAAATGCTCGACGGTGCACCTTCCTCTTCTCAAAACGACTGGCGCTGTGTAGTCGGGTGCTCTACCCTTAGGCCTCGTGTATACTCTGACCAGCTGCAGCCTCTGCCACATAATCTCAATGAGCTCGTCAATGTTGAGCCACTGGGATGAAGAGATAGGAACCGAGTTGGGGATTTGGTAGAGCAAGTCGAGCTCTTCGATCGAGATTGCGTCAATCTTGTTCAGCACGTAGATGCACGGTATGTACACTCTGTTACCCTCGACGACGTCAATGAGCTGGTCAACAGATATGTCCTCCCTGATCATCACGTCTGCGTTCGGTATCTTGTACTCGGACAAAACTGCTTTGATCTCTTCTGGCTCAATCTTGGTCAAAGGCACAGTGTTAGTGATCGCTATACCGCCCTTCTCCTTCTTCTTCACAGAGATGTTTGGCGGCGTCTGATTCAGCCTAATTCCGAAGCCCTCAAGTTCCCTCTCAATTACTCCCTTGTCGTTGAGCGGCTTCAGCACATCCAGTACGATAAAGATCAAGTTACACGTTCTCGATACGGCGATAACCTGTCTACCTCTACCTTTACCGTCCTTTGCACCTTCGATGATACCCGGCAAATCCAGCACTTGGATTGGCGCACCAAAGACGTTCATCGTACCAGGAACAGTAGTGAGCGTTGTGAACTCGTACGCAGCCTGCTCAGAGTGCGTGCCCGTCAACTTGGACATGAGCGTCGATTTACCGACAGAAGGGAAACCGATGAAACCAACGGACGCCAAACCAGTCTTTGCTACATCGAAACCAACGCCTGGGCCACCGCCACCGCCGGAAGAAGGCGTCAAAAGCTCCTTCTTGTATTTACTGAGCTTGGCCTTGAGTTGACCCAAGTGATAGTTGGTGTTCTTATTCTTTTGAGTTCTTGCCATCTCATCCTCGATATCCTTGATCCTTTGTAGCGTCGACATAATGAACTTGGTGGTGAACTTTTAGAGTTGGATTTCGTCAGAGACGACTTCTTCACCAAATTCGAAAATTTGGCGCAGGCGTGAGCAAGGAGTTTTGCATATATAAAAGAAGAGACTGCTTATCATCAGAATATATGCCAAAAAATTCGCAAGTAACTCTTACGCGGATACATAGGCACATTCTCACTACGTCATTGGCGAGGAAATGCCGATTAGAGCAGAATAATGATGCTTGTATCATTTAAAGGAAGTGCTTTGCAAGACTACTTGACCTCTTCCATCTCTCCCGCTGTAATGATCTTCAGCACTCAGTGTCTTTGGGTAAAAACACGAGAAAAGCGTATACCAGCGCTTAGCAGTGTAACAACTATAAATTATACCAAAAGAATACAATATCTAATAAATAACGTGGCTGTATGCGATTTGGAGAACGTGTTTTGAAACTTTTTCTGTCACCAACTCTATTCATCATCAAGTCCTGTTGACAACGCTGGCGTGACTAAGAATGACACCTCTAATTTTGTGGGTTTTGATGCTGCTGTGCGACTGCCGAAGGTACGGGAGGTTGTGTCTGCGCTGGCTGAGGAACCGGTGCATGCAGCGGTGTCATAGACATGAAGCTGTGTATTGATTTACCGTTTGTGTTGATGCCTGGTGACTGTGGGGGGCTCGGGCCCACGCTATTCGAGGCGGAGTTAGGCAAGCTATTTGGCAACGACCTTATCGCGCTTTGCATTGGTGTAGAAGAGCTGCCACTCATGCTGCTGCTTGGACTTGGATGTACAGGCTCTGGAGGTGACCTCAGTATCTCCTCAATCTTGTTCCTGTTGTCGAGCGGTAGTGCGGGCGGTGGATTAGCATAGCCCATCTCCCCTGTGACACTGACGCCACCGCTAGTCGTCGTAGATTGAGCCAGGGGCGGCAGTCTGAAGTTCGTGAAGTGCACAGGTGAACTAGCCCTGCTGACATTGGGTGAATTGTGTGCTGATGTCGACGGAGTGCCTCCCCTGGAATTCAAATTGAGATAGCTGGGCGTAGGGTAGACTCCTGTTGTCGTTTGGTTCGGGAAGAGATTGAGAGACCTGAGTGGGCCAAGAACTGGTGAGCTAGATGGCGTGAATTCAATACCGCCTGGTACAACTGGGTATGAACCAAGATTCTGTTGTATCGACGTTTGCTGCTTAGCTGAGTTGAATGACGTCGTCACTCTGGCATCCTCAGTGTCGCTAAAGTCGCTCTCTGCTGAGCTTACAGGACTGACCGTTTGTGATTGCTCTGCAGAGGACGTGGGGAAGGAGGCGTACGGATGGTAGCTGTGCCTGTGTGTTCGAAGGTGCGGTGGCTCTGTAAGTGTGTGCTCCCTAGCGCTGAGCGTGCTCAGTTGGTCGCCAGAGTAGCTCTTGTGGAATGGCAACGAGGAAGCTGAAGGATGCTGAGAGGTTGCAGGCATGGAAGGCTGCGCTTGTGGATGCACTTGATAAACGTTTCCTTTGTTGCCTTTGATGCGCTTGGATTGCTGATCCATTTGCCGGCAGTCGTCATGATCGCAGTTTATGTCATCATTAAGACTAATCGCGGCCTGGTTAAAATCTGGATGGTGGCAGCGAATAGGCTCTTGCATCTGGGAGAGCTGCTTTGGCTGGTTCTGTATCACGTGTGGCATGTTGAATCGCTGTGTTGCTGGGTTGAAAAAAGTGTACTGGGGGTTGTAAGGGTTGAGGGAAGCGCTGGGCGAGCTGGAAGTGGAAGTTGGCTGGGAGGAGATGCCGTCCTTGAGCTGCCTATGGCGGTACTCGAACTCGGCCCTTCTGACAGCCTCCTCACGCTCCATTTCGTAGAGCTGGTCAGCGGCGGCGGCGGCGAGCGCCGACATTTCGTTCGCTGGCTGGTAAGGGGTTGGAGGGAAGGAGGAAGTGTAGGGGTACGGGCTGTACTGCATGCTGTGGTTTGGAGGGATGGAGAGCGGGTTGGACTGCGCCGGGTTCTGCGTGCTGGGTGCAGACTGGCTGGGAGAGGGAGCGGGTACGGGTGGGTGAGCGCTGTTTGTGATTGCTCGCTTGCCACGGCCCTTGGGATTCGAGTGCGTGCGGAGGTGCCTCGTGAGCTCGTCGGATCTGCTGAAGCGCTTCTGGCAGCCTGGGTGAGTGCACTGGTGAGGCTTCTCGCCCGTGTGGGTCCTTATGTGCCTCGTCTGGAAATGGATAAGCTTATCTGTGAAAATGCACGGGGAACCCACCTGGTGCTCGAGGCGGTAGAACGCCCTGTCGCAGAGCGGACACTTGTACGGCCTCGGAATCTTTGATTTGTCGACGTTGAGCGCGTCCTCGATCGCCTTCATTTTGTTGGTTTTATCGGCCATGTAATGGATGTAGAGTACAAAGGAAGTATTCTCAGCATTCGCTGCATTCTTAGTCGGTCGCAGTTCTCTTTTTCGTATTCGCCGTGTAGCTTGCGTCTCCCATGTCCCCCGATGGCACTTGCGCCTTGAGATGCCCCCAGCCGCCTCTGCCGCTATCGTACTCCTGCCTGTACTCGTCGCGCACTTGGCCTCCAGATCTTCCACGGCCGAACTGACGGCCGTCTCTGTAGCCCTGGGCATCCAGGTCGCACCGGATCACTCGCTCGTCCAGCTTCGTGCCGTTGATGTACCTCAGTGCCTCGACTGCCTCCTGGTGCGTGTAGTATTCCACAAACGCAAAGCCACACGGCGTCTTGGTGTTCCTGTCCAGCCCCATAATGATCCTCTTGATGCCCTGTCCGCTGGCTACCCGCCCGAACAGCTCGTAGATCTGTTCCTCCGTCGTGTAGAACGAGAGGTTGCCGCACTTGATGAGCAGTATTAGAATAGCGTACAAATGCTCCTCTCCCACTCACGTAAAGCGTCGACGATCTCTCAAGCATATCCCGCTGCTTCTCTGGGTCAATCCTCGACCGCGTATCCTTGTACGTCGATGGACCGTCCAATGGCTGTATGATATCGCTCATATTGCGAAATTACTTGGATGCTCTTGGTTGTCTGGGTTCAACGCTCCTTTGTCCCGTGCCATCATGCTTTCAAGTGAGCAAACGATGCAAATGTCTGCATTTCTAATCAGCGCTTAGAATTCAAGTACAAGCTCACAAACATTCCATACACTGCAACAACGAGCGACGTCAAGAGACTCGTCGCAAGATCCGCGAAGCTCAATCCCCTCTCAGCAGACAGGAACTTCGATGGTCAGCCCCTGCTCCTCACTCCCTATCCTCCACGCTGAACCCTCCACGCAGTCTCCTTCAGAAGCTCAAAATTCCCAAATACACCGAACATGGCCTTCGTCGACTTTACCAACATCAAGGCTGGAGAGAACTTCCAGCACTCCGTACGCATTATAGACACCCTCATCCTCTCAACTTCACAAGTCAAGTGCACTCAGCTCTCAAAGTCCAAAGAAGAAGACACGATGTCTTACTACAAACCAACGACTCACCCCGGCCAAGTCGCCATTCTCTCAGGATTACCAGGCAGGCTCACTCAGTTCGACATACAGAAATGGCTCGGAGCTTATCACATTGACCACTCAGCTAACAGCAGCGATCCCATCACCAGCCTCCGTATACCCTCCGATAAGTTCACAGGCACCACCAAGTGGCTCGTGCGACTCAACTCCACCTCAGAAGCCCATCGACTAGTACGCAACATCAACCAATCCAGCTGGGACGGTCAGTATACGGTAAATGCAAGAATAATTTATTGATCCACTCTCTATACACTTGTACTCTACTTCTGGTACTTCTTCTGTCTCTTCTCCTCACGCTTTTCTTGACGAGAGCGCGTGTCTGTCTTTGCTTCTCCTTCCTCTCCGCCATTGTCATTGTCCTTTTCGTCTCTAGACTTGCGCTTCCTCGCCGGCGCTGGTCCTCTCGAGTCCTCGCTCTGTCCTGCTTGCAGTGACTCGCTAGCTATCTGTCCATTGAATACCCGCGGTCCCTTCTTGATGTTGTTGGTTTTGATCAGTCCCGCATTCTTGATCTCTGCCGAGATCTGCTCTCTCCAATCCTCTTTCCGCCTCCTGTACAGAGACAGATTGACCTTCCTGCTCATGTACTTCCCGAACGGTGATCCTGCTAGGAAGTCCTCGTGCGCTAGCAGAGATGTCGCAATCTTCTCCCTGAAGTATCCATCTGACGTCTCGTAAATCTTCTCCGCCACCCTGCTACCTACTCGCATATCCGCTAGCAAGTGGTAGCAGCCAAGCAGCTTCAGTCTGAGTTTGTGCTTGTACTTGAAAGCCACAGCATCAGAGTCAATCACCCCGTCGATGATACGAGACGCTGGCGAAGATCCGCAAATATCAAGCAGCTTTTCAACATCAAGTCCAATGACGCTATTGAGTATTTGATCGTTGTGAGGACTTCCCAAGTTGTACAATGCCAGTACAAGGTGCGCACCTGCAGCTGTGAATGTATCCACTTTGCCTGTCTCTTCCTTGTCTCCTCTCTTGCTAGGCGCGGCTTTCTCGTCATCCGAGCTGCCCTCGTCATCTTGCTCATTGTTCTCAAATACGTCTTTGTGGAATCGACGGTAAGACTGTGATGAAAGGTGAGATTGGCAGTGATGTATAGCCGACTACGTACCTTCCATCTCTTCATCTCTAGCAGACACGGTATGACGTGCTGCGCTTGTGCAGTACTGCTGGTGTTCAACCCAAAGCAGTGCAAAATGGCCTGCAATATGTTAGCAAGGTTGCTGCCATATGAGCAACACTCACAGCTACAACCTCAGCCTTATAAGCGTCGCGAGCAACAGCTACCTCGCACGAAGCTATAAGAGGTCCACTTCTGTTGGTCTTGATCAATTTGCCGCCGTTATCGCGCAACGTAGATACAGCTGCTGCGAAGTGCTCCTTGATAAATGCGTCACTGAGTTCCTCGTCACTTCCCATTCTCTTCAGTGCCTTTGCATAGACAAAGTTACCGACAGGATGCTTCATACACCTCACGCCACCTTTGCCGGTAAAGTACAACCGCCAGATGACCTCGAAGACGCTTGACGAAGAGCAATCTATGGCGACCTCGGTTGTGTGACTTGCTGTCGTGTCGAGAAGCGTCGTCGTGACGTGGCTGCTTGGCTTTGCGTCCTTGCTACCGTCTGACTGTATCTGTCCTATCAAGCCATCCATCCAAGAATCCAAAAAGCTGTCCGCGCTTTCGTTCTCTTTGTTGTTCTTCTCGTAGCGCAGTAAGAGTTGCAGAATTGGCGCACCATGATCGCTGACACCGAATGCTCTAATCTCGGCTGGAGAAGTGAAGGAGTCAAAGAGAGCCCTGCGCAGCTTGTTGAACAGCTCTTTAAAGTGCTTAGGAGGGCGATAGTACTCTTCCTGCTGCTGTTCATTCATAGCGTCAAAGTTGTCGTGTCGAGACAGCCAATTTTGGGACTTCTTGGAGCGCTTCATCACGCTGTCGCTAACATCGCCAGACAGAAGATGCAGTAAATATCTGATTGGGTAGGTGGCGTGTGGATTGAGAATAAGATCGCCGATCTTTGGTATGATTTCATCAATTATCTCGGCCACAAGCTTCGTGATAGTGCGCAATTCACCTGCACCCTCTCCATTCGCGTCCTTTGGAGGCTGAGCAATATCTCCCGAGCTCTCTCTCATGATAGTGCCTTTCGAGCATTCGAAGAAGGTTTCTATAACGTGACTGCCGAATCTGTTGCTGATGACGGTGTTGATCTCTCCCATGAGTGCATCCGCAAAGACTCTCTTCTCGAAGTCGCCCATCCGCTTGATCATATGTTCAACCATCAAAGCGCACTCTGGATCAGTAGATAGTGCGAGCTCATTTGAAGCCATTTCAGTGAGAGTAGCCTCCATCATCATTGCGTATTCGTCGTTATCGGCTGTGCTTCCGTCTGTCAGCCTCTGGTCCATATCTCTCAAGTAACTTTTGAGATCTGGGTTCAAATCGCCAAAAGGAGTGCTGGCTTGCTGAGAATCGACGATCCAGTCAGGTGCAGCACTCTGCTCCTGTACTGCCGCACCAGAAATAGCCTCCGTTGGCTGCTGCTCCTCTACGGCTTTCTTAGAGATCTTCTTTCCTTGAAATTTGTTATCAACGGTGCACAGCGCGTCCAGTCGACTCACCCCTCTTTCTGATCTGCTCCTTGGGCCTGTATGTGTTAGCTGGTGCTTGTTTCCGCGCTCATCTCTCACATCTCGCAAGATCCAACGTGAACGTCTGCTCGAAAGAGATGCTCTTAATTCACGACGATCATCACGACAAAATCAAAAATGGCTGGACTGAAATCGATTATCGCGCTCTCGCTCGTACTGGCGTTGGGATTCTTGCTCGTCATTCTCAGCTGCGCGCTATGGGGCAACTGGCTCCCGTTGTTATCAGGTGAGTGGTACCGATGCGCTATACGCATTCTGACGCACCGCTTAGCATTCCTCTTTGCATTCGCACCACTGCCCAACTCTATCGCCAGTCGATGCGGCACCAGCTCGTACTCAATGTACGGAGACGAGCCAAATACGTGGGTGCAGACAGGCGCAGGAGCTCTCTAGCTAAACAGTACCTCTCAGCGCACTCCAGGACTTCTCACGGTTCCTCACTTCAACTATCCTCGTCACCGGCGCCGCGTTGCCCTTGGTACTCGCTCACGCTGGCATTCTGGCGACGACATCCGCCATCATGTCGGTCGTTGGCGGCTCACTTATATACATGACCATCATAGCGTTCGGCAGCTCGTTCCAGTCAGGAGAGTCTGACGAATTCTGAGCAACAAACGTCATATATCAATCATGTATCATAAATAATGCCTCTCAGTTCTCGATCTCGTAGGTACAGTAGTTCTGTATGATAGACTCCAGCTTGGATGTCTTGTTTCTCGTCGTGATGACGAGATTCACGTCAAAGTGCTCGTCAATGTCGTCAGCGACAGCAACCTTGGCCTTGTTCGGTCTTTTGACATTGGAGGCTAGTGGCTTTGGTGTCTGCTGGGTGCTCGCTTGCTTCGTCTTCTCAGCAGGCGCTGCAACCTGGTAGCTGACCTCATCCATGGACGCGAGCTGCTGAATGAGCTCATCAGCCTCCTTGTCATCCCTCCTCGCTTTCGCCAGCTGCAATCTCTGCTGCAGCTCAGCCTTCTCTAGCGCCACGCTCTTCTTCTTTGCTCCGCCGACAATAGCAGCCTTCTTTTGCAGCTTGTAGTTGATGTCTGTCTGTTCAAAAGCGTCAGAGAAATGCATAGCAGCCACGCCTAGCTCACCTCTGTCCAGTGACGCTTCCTGGTGTCTTCGATCTGCAGCCTCACCCTCTCGACAGCCTTGCGTGTTGGAACTTTCGCTCGCTCATCCTTGGCATGCGCTATGAACCTGTCAAACTCCCTATCTGTGCACCGCGTGTTGGACACTCTGTCCATGTTGCAAGCCTTGCTTGATTTGCCTTGTCTGAGAAGAAGCTGCTGATTCGTCATGGTGTTGCCTTCAATGGCGTAAGGTCTGACTAGACTGTCGCCGAGACCTGCAAGAAGTCAGCTGCGAGAGCTCTGAATGGCTGCTAGACCCACCCGTCACCTCGCAGAGTCTGTAATCTGGCTTTCCATCCCGCTGACCAAGAAGGTATCTGACAAAAGTGCCTGATTCACTTAGCAAGTGTTAAGAATCCGCTGTGATGCACCAACCTTTGACAAAGTCCTCGAAGAAGGGCGCATAGCAGAAATCTACGAGCATCGTGCGGCTTATCGACGCCTTGTGGATGTCGCCTGTGTCCAACGGCCTGTTGTCTTCTGCGTCGGATTTGCTGGCTTGACCGTCATCTTGGTCGCTGTCTGAGTGTACAGAGCGCGACTGTCCACCGTAATCGTCGTCGTCGTCGTCGTCGTCGTCCTGTAGTGTGTGAGTGACTGAGTGCTTTAAATAAGCTGGCAGCGTACACGCCTCGACCTCTTCTTAGTCTTCGCCTCACGCTTGCTCTTCAACTCTTCCAGCTTGCTCTTCTTCTCCGTCGTCGTGCCCGTCTGTTTGTGAGCGCCTGTGATGGCTGAGTGTGGTTTCTACAGCTGCAAGACACCCACGCTTCGCAGCTGATGCAACGCTGTCGTCACCGCCAGCCTGGGCAGCGGAGAAGAGTCTGTTGATGTTCAATGAATCCTTGTACTTCTGCATCTCCTCCTGTCGCGACGCCAGAATGTCCTCGCGCTCGAGCTCATCGAGATCCATGAGCCTGGACTGGTAAGCCTTATCGCTGTGCTTTGAAATCTACGCACTTTGCTCTGTCTGCTGAGTTCTTGTACTTTCCCTCCAGCGGATACGGGTTGTCGTCGTCGGCGGGCTCATCTACGTCCATCTGCTCATCGTCGTCGTCGCCGTTGCCATCTTCACCGCTATCGCTGGATCTGTGCTCAATGAGCCGCGTACGCCAGCCATCTATGAGTAAACGTACTCTGGTTTGTGACGAGCTGGCTCCGGCTCAGCAACAGGCTCATCGTCACCGACGAGACCGAGCAAATCAGCGTCGAGATCGTTGTCGATATCTGCCATATTTTTTGTACCGCGTGGAATGAGGTCAAAGAGCCAGAGCACTTGTGAATCGCAACGGCGATCACGTAAATTTTGATGAGCACGGCGTCGACGGCACCGCTGGCTGGCTACAGCCTGGCTTATTCGCCATTCCACAAGTCGCGGCTCGCGGTAGCATGTGCAGCCAACTATGGTAAGTGATATCATCACCGCTGGCTGCACTGACTGTATAGGCCTCGTTGGTAATGGCAGACTGTGCGAGTACAGCTACGATACACACGGCAATCTCATTCCGCACACCAAGTAAGCCATACAGCCACCACAGAGCCACCGATTTCAAACACAACACCCAGCTTCGACACCCAGGACGGCATATTCGACGTCGCGTGGTCTGAAATGCACGAGAACCAGGTCGCAGCCGCCAGCGGCGATGGCAGCGTCAGGCTCTTCGATACTCAAATTCCCGTCAGTCGTCGCCGGAACAAGCTATGACCGCTTACCCGCTCTACCCAGCAATACCCAATCAGAGGATGGCACGAGCATTCCCGGGAAGTCTTCGGCATTGACTGGTCTACGATGGACAAAACCCAGTTCGCGACGTGCGTTAAAGACATTTTTCTTTGTTTCACTGACGCAGGCGCAGCGCGTCATGGGATGGCACAGTGAAGATTGTGAGGTGACCGTATAGTTATAAGTAACCCGCTGACTCGATACAGTGGACACCAGACAGCACTCGCTCGCTTTTAACCCTACCAGCACACGAAGGCTGCGTCTACTCAGCCATTTACAGTCCCCATCTGCCATTCACCCTGGCTACGTGTGGCTCAGATGGGAAGCTCCACGTTTGGGATCTCAGGACACCACAGCGGCCGGCAACATCACTCGCAGCCTCACCCACAGAGCTGCTATCCCTGGACTGGAACAAGTATCTTCAAGGCACTATAGCCACAGGCAGCGTCGACAAGAGCATCAAAGTCTGGGACGTGCGGCAAGCGAGATGTCTCAACAATTTGCACGGCCACGATTTCGCTGTCAGAAGAGTGCAATTCTCGCCTCACGTGCAGAATATCATCGCCAGCGCTTCTTACGACATGAGCGCGAGAGTGTGCGTACAAATTCCTGCTCATTCTTCCGTACTCACCAAGTCTCAGATGGGACACTAGCGTTAACAAGTGCGTATTTGTCCACGACGCTCACACTGAGTTCGTAACCGGTCTGGCGTGGTCCCTGTTTGATCCATTCGTGCTCACGACGTGCGGCTGGGACTACAAAGTGAATTTGGTCAACTTGAAGGGCATGCAGAGGTAGCCAATTGAGTGGATAGATAGCATAGATAACTGAGGATACTTATACACATTGTACACTGACTGAAGCAATCATTACCGTAGCATGGCTGTAATATGCTTGCTTGTGTCTGTTCGGCCAGAATGGCGATATTAATGAGCACTGCTCTTGACTAAGGTATCGCAAGCCATGCTTCACAGTCCTCGCCGCTCTGTGATAATACCCATTTCTTGTATGTGCGTCTTCCCGACCATTTCAGCGTCTGGCTCGAATGATGAGGGCATCTTGGCAGCGTAGACGTTCAGTGCTCTCATCGCAAGCGGCCTCTTTGCGCACTCTATGATCCCCTTAGCGAGCTGGTCTGTCGATTTCTGTACCTGCAGGGCGTCAGATAACGAATGTGGCTGTCAGTGACGTACGCTGTTGTACCAGTGCACCACTGGGATATCGCTGTTGTACTCTTGCAGCCACAGTTCACCGATAGAGTCAAGTTGCCGCTGCGTGTGTAGATCGCCTACCGAGGATCAGCGCGTCGCGCATCGAAAATCACGACATACTCTTCGATAAGACTACGTAGACGAGATTCCGAGCTATCAGAACCTGCGGAATGGCTCTGATTTGCGCCTGTAGATCTTCAAGGTGCTCCAGGCAGCTGATGACGAGCACGAAAAGCCTCATGTGCGGATGCTCAAAGTACTGCTCTTGCGAGAGAGAATCAACCAATTCTCTAGGCTGTGTAAGCTATTGGCAGCAGATATATTCCAGCCACGCACATTCTCAGCTTCTGCTTGTCCTCAGCGAGGTCTGCAACGCGTTTCGCGAGAGTGACTTTACCCGAGAGCGATGATCCAGCCATCTGAAGAATGTATGAGTGGATTACTTATAGCGTTCACGCTCATTTACCAATATCTCGCAATTTGGTAGCTGATCTGCTTTTCTTGCCGTCGTCATCTTCGGTGGTGATGATAAAGGCGTTATCTGCAAGGAAAGGCTGTAATTTGCATACAAAAATCATTCACAAGCAATCCACCACTTAAGGTGTTTACAACGTCCTCTTCACTTCTCACCACACAATGTTGCAATGCAGAGATACTAATACACTGAATGAACTCAAGTACATAAACTCCTAAACAACCAAGCCTTCACGTTAAGCCTCCTTGAGACTGGCCTTGATCGCCTCTTCCATTTGCGCTTCGAAACTCTGGTCTATATCGTCCGCTACTTGCGAATACGTCGGCGGATCCGAGCTTTCCGCATCTCTTGCCTCGCTGTGCGTTGTTGCAGGCGCATACTCACTCTTCTTGCCATCTCTCTTTGAAAGACCTTCGACATCTGATGCATCCTCTTGGACGAGAGTGTCTTCGACGTGCTGCTTCGACGATCCCTCCACCGGCTGAAAATCGCCTGCATCCTCACGGTTCTCACTCAAACGTATCTGTTCAAGTATGTCCTCCATCTCTTCGCTCTGCCGCCGTTTCTCCTGCTTCTCTTCCTCTTCCTTGCTTATCATCATTATGTCTGTACAATTGTCAGCTTAAGCGTTGCGACATTCATTCACCCACATTCCAGCGTCTCAGACTCATCAAGTCCTAAATCCTCTAGTCGACCCAGAGTCTTCATCACGTTCTGCTTCTTGTCTGCTTCCGACTCCGAATAGTCACCAGACTCCTCCTCCTGCATCACCAAAGACTCCCTGATCTCATCCCTAACGTCTGACGAATCTAAAGCTGGTTAGAGAAGCTACCAAACACCCAAGATCTACTCACATTGGTACTTCTGTGCCACTCCCTTGTTCGAACCTCTCCATCCCTTGCCTCTCGTCTTGAAATCCTTGATGCCGCCAGCCTTCCAGGCGATGACTTTGTTGCCGATGGCAGCCACGACTGCGAACTCATTCGCCACGATGCCACGCACAGCAAACGATTCCGCATCCTCCGCCGTAGCTTCATTCGTGGCAAGGAAGCGGGTCAGATGTCGTGTCGAGGAGTTTTGGTTGAACGATCTGATGAACTCGCCCGTAAGCGGATCGTGCGCCATGAGCAACCCGTCAGCTGCGCCAGTAAGCAGCATTAATGATGTGAGCGAGATGCTCGTAATCTTGGAGTGCTGACCACCGAATATCCGCAGTGGCGCAATCATAGCGTCTGACTTGGTATCCCAGTCCCAGATACATGTTCTGCCTGTAGCATCACCTGCTACTACCACTCTTCTGTGCTTCAGTATCTGGTCTTTGGCGTGGAATGAGGATCCGATGTCTAGTGCTTCAGAGACGTTATTTGTCGACGAAGCAGTCCTGCTCAGTATTGGCGTTGAGAGCGGCGAACATTTGCTCAAGTCGTTGTTGAGGTGGAAGCAGGTCAGCTCAGCAAGCGGACCAAGCCCATACTTTCTCTTCTTCTTGGTTTCTATATCATGCCTTTCGAAAAACGTCTCTGGCTTGCGGTATATCAGAACACTGACATCGTTCGATCCCTGTGAGTCCAATCTGAGCTCCGAGATGGGCAAGTACTTGTCAAAGCTGCCGAGAGCAGTGTAAGCGACAGGATGCTCCTCTATAGTGTCTCTATTGCTCTCCTCATTTATACACGCCTCAATTGGCATATTCGTCCATACTCTCACGACTCCGCTCTCATAACCAGCAGCAATGGAGCAAGTCGTACTGTCGTATGCCACTTTTGTGACAGAGTCTACGTGAGATAGCTCCTCTCCTTTCGAATTGATAAGTTTTTTGACGTCAGAGCTCCATACACAGCGCAATTCTGGCTCGTTCGACCACAATTTGACAACTCCGTCCATACCACCGCTTACGAAAGTTGGCGCAGCCCAGGCGCTCTTTGACAAGGTTGATGAGGGATGAGAAAGGCATGTTACTGGTCCGAGATGGAAGTCGTGGCTGACGTTCTGGTGCGTTGCCAGTCCGCTGCCTCTCACTCCCCAAGCGGAGGCAGATCCAGAGCCATGCTGCAATGCGCTCTTGGCAACTTGTGTGAAACCGACAAAGCCGGCTGCAAATCCCCAAATGACTCTGCCATCACTCGACAACTCGACTGCAGAGGCATCGTTGGGGTTCATACCCGGAGCCAGGATGTAACCTTTGGCTAGCTTGCCGCTGAAAGGCTCCGATCTAGTCAAGCACGCGTGCATAAGCGAGACAGATATGAGTCTGCGCGGTGTGAGTTCAGGGTTGGTGATTGTAGACAGATCGAGTGCTATCTGGTGTAGCGTAGCGACGCGAGGGTTGTGAGTGATGACGGGTGCCTTAGATTTCTTCCAGCGCCTCATGTACATGCACCGTCTGACGTACTCCTCCTTCCACGAGCTGAATCTGCCCGCGATGCGGGAAGTGACTATTGATTTGACCTTTGTGCTCTCTTCCGACGGCTGTATGCCCAAGAAAGCGAAAGCAAATGCTCTCCGCCATGCAGCGTCATCGGTGGCTATGTGATGCAGGGTCTTGTTAGCGAGAGAAGTAGCAATCAACGAGTCAGGATCGAGATAGGTGAGGATATGGAGCACCAGATCGTGCGGCAAGTCGAGAAGAAGCGATGGGAGATCCGGATCGTAGTCATCGTTGTATGTGTGCTGGGGCTTTGAAGAAGATCGCTGTACATCGCCGCGCTTTCTGCGCTCAGATTTGTGCAAGCTCTGTTCGAATTCGTGCTCGTCGACGTCGCTGGCTGCTGCCGTGAGATGGAGATTAAGTCATAGCGATAGACTGACCATCGTAATCGTCGTAATTGGCAGACGCTGGCATTGCTGGCTACTGCTTGCTGCTGCGCTTATTGATTGCAAATCTCTAGGAGATGGACGTTGCAACTCAACGATCAAGTGGCTCTATAGAGATGGCAGTACCCGCGCTCCAGAATTACCAAATTGGTGATTGCTTGGGCAAGGGAGCCTTCGGGAGCGTCTACAGAGCGCTCAACTGGACCACCGGCGAGACGGTAGCGGTGAAGCAGATTCAGCTCAGCAACATTCCCGATTCGCAGCTGGGAGAGATTATGGTGGGAATTGGGAGATACAGAGCGAATGTTTGCTAACGCAGCTGCAGTCAGAGATAGATCTCCTCAAGAATCTCCATGTGAGTCCCGGTACCGTCAGTGCACTGATTTGGCTCACCTGCGAAGCATCCGCGTATCGTGCGCTACGGCGGTTTCGTCAAGACCAAAGACGCCCTTTACGTTATCCTCGAGTGCGTAGCCCTGATCACTGCTCCTATCGGCCGCGCTGATCAAGTGACAGATACTGCGAAAACGGATCTCTAGCCTCGATTAGCAGGCGATTTGGAAAGTTCCCAGAGAAACTCGTCGCAGGCTACATATCCCAGGTGCTCGACGGTCTCCAATACCTTCACGATCAGGGTGTATGTCATCGCGATATCAAAGCAGCCAACATTCTCGCCATCAAAGACGGCGCTGTCAAGCTCGCGGATTTTGGTGTTGCAACGCATGCACACCTTGCAGACAACTCCGTCGTCGGAAGCCCTTTCTGGATGGCACCTGAGGTCATCGAGCAGTCTGGCGCAAGCACTGCATCCGACATCTGGAGCGTAGGCTGCGTCGTCATAGAGCTACTAGAGGGACGGCCACCCTACTCGCATCTGCCGCAGATGAGTGCGCTTTGGGCCATTGTCCAACACGATCAGATGCCAATACCAGAGGGTGCTTCTCCAGTAGTCAAAGACTTCTTGCTCCATTGCTTTCAAAAGGACCCAAACCTCCGTGTTACTGCTAAAAAGCTGCTCAAGCATCCATGGATGCGTCAAGCTGATCTTGGCGCAGACAAAAACAATACCAAAGTTTCCGACCTATATAGGAAGAATACCCCAACTAAGGACCACGAGACGTACGATAATGCCGTACAGAAAGTGCAGGAGTGGAACGAAGCGCTCAAGTCCCCACCTAAGAGCTCAAAGACTCAAAGAACGCTCTTTCCGGCTCGCGAAACAAAATCAACGTACTCCCCACTGCGAAGAACGTCGCTCACCAATGACAGCCCTACTGCTGGCTCTTCAGGCAGCCTAACGCCTGGTAAGCCTCTCCCTCCAAGAAGTGACAACAGGGAGCATGTCTTGAGCAAGACTGAGGAACAGCAAGAAGACAACTGGGACGCAGACTTTGCAGGTACCATCTCCTTTTCTAAAGCACAGGACGTTCGAACGATAGACTCTCGCAAGTCCGACGACAATACCCAAACTATTAAGCCTACATCTAGACAAGCCAGCGAGGACCGGAGCTCAAGGGCAAGAATACCTAGTAAAGTGGTGGAAGACTACTCAGACCTCGGAGGAGATGAGGATGACACAGCGCTCAGTGAGAAGATATCTAGTTTAAAGCTCAAGGGGGGACTGTTCCATCCGAAGGACCTAGACAGACTCAGGGACGAGCCATCACCACCATTGCAAACATCATTCAAAATACCACAGAAGAAGCCATCGCTACCAAAGCGTCCTTCACCACCCACCTCACTACGTTCTCACAGCAGATCTCGCTCAAGCATCTCATCTTCGCCTGCACCCACTACTGAGCAAGCACGCAAGACTAGTGAGCTTGCCAAGTACTCAGAAGCCGATGATGAAGACTTTGACGATGTCTTCGGTAAAGCTCCGCCTTCGGCATCTGGCGAAAGTGGACAAACGTTGCAACTCACAACCAAGCTTTCAAACAAATCGTGGCTGGGCGACGATGTGCCCGATGATGAAGATCCATTTGCGCAGATCGAGGAAGACTTTGTCGAGACTGATCTTGAGTCAAATTTGGTAAGAGATCGACATGCAAGATTGTGCGCACTGGTGAGCGATCGGGTGAATGAATTAGAAGCCGGTAGACCAGACGATAAGCTGAACGAGGTTATCGACGACTTGTTGAGCATACTGGAGGAGTCCCCTGACATGTACTCCCAATTCGTGGCGGCAAGGGGTATGCTGTCAACGCTCGAGGTGCTGGAAAGCAAGCCCGGCAAGGACGTCATCTACAAACTTCTAAGAATTGTTAACTTGATCGTTTCAGTTGACCAAGCCTTGGTCGAATCGTTCTGTCTAGTCGGAGGTATCGCAGTGGTGCTGACATATGCAAGCAAGCGCTACTCACACGAGCTGAGGCTGGAGGCTGCGACATTCGTAGCGCACGTCACGCACACCAGCGTGCTGACCTTGCAGATGTTCATTGCATGTCGTGGTTTCAAGGTCTTGGTTGATCTGCTCGACGAAGAAGCACAAGAATTAGTATACGAGGCTGTCTCGGCGATATCCAGCGTCTTCGAATCACACTCTCTTACAACAAAGAACGACTTCTGCAGGATATTTGCCAAGGAGGGACTGCTTGAACCTCTTTCAAATGCTATGAGTACAGCGCTCAAGGAGAGCACCGAAGAAGCAGCGCAGGTCAGGGATATCTCGAGCAAGATATTCCTGCTCTTTGCCCAGATTGGTCAGAACGATAGCGTCGTATTGAACGCACTGGGTACGAGAAGCATTCTCAGAAGATTGCTCAAGGCATGCGAGAGCGTCTGCGCCCACGACGAGATGTCGTCTCTGCTAGTGACGCTCCTCAAGACATTCAAACACATTTCCACATCTGCCGGAATGCTGGATGTACTGCAGAACAGCAACGCTATTGACGTCTTTGTGAGGGTGTTGGACAAACGCAAGGAAGGAGAGCGCAGCAGCGAGATATCATCACAGGTCTTACAGATCTTTTACTCGCTTACGCGACTCTCGCCAAGCAGACAAGAGGAAGCCGCGCAGGCTGGACTCATACCACTGCTCAAGCGGGTGTACGAGGCGTCGTCACCGCTCAAGCAATTCGCTTTGCCGATACTCTGTGACTTTGCGCATGCAGGTAAGAGCTGTCGAGCGCTGCTCTGGAAGAATCACTGTCTGGAGTTGTACATATTGCTTCTCCAGGACGCCTACTTCCAGGTATCGGCATTGGAAGCCATCTTGGTGTGGCTGCAGAATGAGACTGATAGAGTTGAGGGCTTGTTGCTACAGCCTGTGGCGTTGGACAGCGTTCTGACGATGTTCGTACAAGCCAAGGCCAACTCCTTCGAAGCCAGCCTTGAGCCGCTACTCAAGATGTGCAGAATCAGCAAGGGCTTGATCCTAGGCCTTGCCAGGTCGAGCTTTTTCAAGAAGCTGATCGACAAACTGTCACACACTAAGGCACTGGTACGACTGAATCTTTTGCGTATTCTGAGACTCGTGCTTGAAATACATCCGGACTGCAAGAACATTGTCGAGGAGTACCGCCTGACGGAGGTGAGTGGTGCTGATTGGCGATTATGTGTTGCTGACATTGCACAGGTTATCAGCGAGCTGGGTGTTCATGACAACGCCATCTTGGTCAGAGAGCTGTGCAAGGAGATATCAAACGAGCTCAAGACTGGCAGGTTCACAAGCGCAATAAAGGAGAGAAGATCGACGTCGGACAACAGCATACTGGGAATGGGCAGAAGCTATCGACCACACAAACGGATACCATCGAGAGGGTTCTGATGCATAAGATTCTTTGCTTGCTACATAATGTGAGGCTGAGAGTGTGTGAACCAATGTGCTACCATCTATTTAAAATGTGATAATACTATTTCTGCCGGTTCACACGCAAAAAAAATCCGAAAAGAGAAGAATTTGTTGAATGTCACAGCCCTGACCAAGAAAGCCAGACACGCTAGCTGAGCAGCCAATACGCACAGACTCATTTTATTTTTAGTTCCTATCAGCAAAACTGTGGGGTATCGGCAACTGACTTTAGCGATGTGTGGTGCCAGATACCGCAAAAGGGAAGAAGAGGGGCTGCGTGCGTAAGAAAACAGAGCGCTAAAAGCGGGTGCGCATTGACAGACAGTGAGGGTACAATGACACGTTTCGCATGGTCCCCTCAGCCGATCAGTGTGGTGCAAGATGCGGGGTACAAGCCGCAAAAAGTGGTGCTAAAAACGCGTAGTGACAGTAATGTCAGTAGACAAGTGGTGTGACGGCTGTCGAGCGAGGAATGCTGGACGCGCACACCGCTTATCCGTTCCTGACAAAACTTCAGGGGATTTTTTAGACCGGCAGAACATCCGAGAGCGTCTCAGAGACGCAGAAAAAAGATGCGAGATGGCGGAGATGAATTACTGCACTCTCAAGACGCGACTGTTGCTCTCGCACACCAAAGCAGTCCCGATTACGTGCGAGAGTAACTCATACGTCAGCCAATCACATCGCATATAAAGGCGGAAGAAGGGTAAAAAGACAGTGTGAGGTAGTACGCGGCTGGCGCTAAAGATATTTTACGTGTAATCGCATTAAATCCGGTAAATTTTGATTTTTTTTTAATTATCCCTCATTTTAATTGAGGAGTTCTAAATTCAACTCTTTCTCTTCAACTTCCACATTGAATTAAAAAACTCCAAAACCCCCAAAACTCATTTAAAAAGCTCAAGCAGGGCAATCAAACTTCAACATGTCTACCCACGATGAAAAGCCAGTAAGAGAGGGTGAAATTCCTTCAAAGGAGCAATATCCTCAAGACGAAGACGACGAGTCACCACAAGCTGAGTACTCGGCCCTGGTCAACTACATCCAGAACGTCGAGCTCAGAAAGGGCGACGACGACGCTGGTCGCGAAGAGGAAGTCTCCTACAAACGCGTAAGTTTTGCTCACTCTCGTACGAACCATTTCTCACATCAACTCAGCCATGGTACGCACCTTGGAAGAAGATCGAAATCAGACAAGAAGGTGCTAGCGTGCCAGAAGACTGGCTCACTGCCACTCAAGCCTCAGGTGGTATCTCATCATCTGACGTAGAGCCACGTCGTAAGCGTTTCGGTTTCAACGAATTGGAATCCCCAGAGGAAAACCACTTCCTCAAGTTTATTGGTTTCTTCAGAGGCCCTGTCCTCTACGTTATGGAAGGTGCCGTCGGTCTTGCCGGTGGTCTCCGTGAATGGGTCGACTTTGGTGTCATTATCGGTATTCTTCTGCTCAACGCTTTCGTCGGTTTCTACCAAGAGAAGCAAGCTGGTGACATTGTTGCTCAACTCAAGAAAGGTATCGCTCTCCGTACTACTGTTCTCCGTGACGGCCACGAACAAGAGGTCGAGGCTCGTGAATTGGTTGTTGGTGACATTGTCATCATCGAAGAAGGTGCCACCATCCCAGCCGATGTCGAGCTTCTTTCCGACTACAAGGACAAGGACGGTTCAAAGGCTGCCGAGATCATCCAAAAGGTCAAGGAAGAGGCAAAGAGAGAGAAGGGTGAAGACGACGAGGACAGATTCGGCAAGGGCCCATCTATCCTCGCTGCTGACCAATCTGCCATCACTGGTGAATCTCTCGCTGTCGACAAGTACCACGGTGACACCGCTTTCTACACTACCATCTGTAAGCGTGGAAAGGTCTTCGCCCGTGTCAAGTCAACTGCTCCAATCTCTTTCGTCGGTAAGACTGCTGCTCTCGTTCTCGGCTCCAACGACAAGGGCCACTTCGTCAAGGTCATGAACATCATCGGTGGTACCCTTCTCGTTCTCGTCATTGTCTTCTTGTTCGCTGTCTGGATTGGTGGTTTCTTCCGTAACACGGAGATTGCTCAACCAAGAGACAACAACTTGCTCGTCTACACTCTTATCTTCGCTGTCATCGGTGTTCCAGTCGGTCTTCCAGTTGTCACTACTACCACTCTCGCTGTCGGTGCTGCTTACCTCGCTAAGAAGCAAGCCATCGTTCAAAAGCTCACCTCCATCGAGTCCCTCGCTGGTTGTGACATCCTCTGTTCTGACAAGACTGGTACCCTTACTGCCAACAAGCTCTCTATCCACGAGCCATACGTCGCTGACGGTGTTGACATGGACTGGATGATGTGTGTTGCTGCTCTCGCTTCATCCCACAACGTCAAGTCATTGGACCCAATCGACAAGATCACCATCTCTACCCTCAAGGAGTACCCACGTGCTACTGAGATGCTCAAGACTGGCTGGTCTACCAAGGACTTCAGACCATTCGACCCAGTTTCTAAGCGTATCACTTCCATCGTCGAGCGTGACGGTATCACCTACACTTGCGCTAAGGGTGCTC
This sequence comes from Wallemia hederae, assembly GCA_004918325.1. NCBI lineage: Eukaryota > Fungi > Basidiomycota > Wallemiomycetes > Wallemiales > Wallemiaceae > Wallemia > Wallemia hederae. The sequence goes on from SPNW01000012.1 coordinate 24,594, forward strand.
CAAACTCTATCCTCAAGATGTGTGCTTGTCCACCACAAACTGCTCAGGCTTTCCGTGACCAAACCATGGAGTTCGCTTCAAGAGGTTTCCGTTCTCTTGGTGTTGCCGTTCAAGAAGGCAACGGTGACTGGCAAGTTCTCGGTTTGCTTCCTATGTTCGACCCTCCACGTCACGACACTGCTGCTACCGTCGGTGAAGCCATCAAGCTTGGTGTTAACGTCAAGATGTTGACTGGTGACGCTGTCGCTATCGCAAAGGAGACCTGTAAGATGCTTGGTATGGGTACTAATGTGGGTTCATCTATCATCTCGCTCTTCTTATCTAACATGCCAATCAGGTCTACGACTCTCACAGACTTATTGGTGGTGGTTCCATGGCTGGTTCTGAGATGCACGACTTCATCGAGAACGCAGACGGTTTCGGTGAAGTTTTCCCAGAACACAAGTACCAAATTGTCGAGATGCTTCAACACCGTGGTCACTTGACTGCCATGACTGGTGACGGTGTCAACGATGCTCCAGCTCTCAAGAAGGCTGACTGTGGTATTGCTGTCGAAGGTGCCTCTGACGCTGCTCGTTCAGCTGCTGCTGTCGTTTTCCTTGACGAGGGTCTCTCAACCATCATCACTTCCATCAAGGTCGCTCGTGAGATCTTCCACCGTATGAAGGCTTACATTGTCTACCGTATCGCTCTCTGTCTTCACTTGGAAATCTACCTCACTCTCTCCATCCTCATCATGAACGAGACTATCCGTGCCGACTTGATTGTCTGGATTGCCTTGTTCGCTGATTTGGCTACCGTCGCCGTCGCATACGACAACGCACCATACGCATTGACTCCAGTCGAGTGGCAATTGCCAAAGATCTGGATCATGTCTACTGTCCTCGGTATCATTCTTGCAGGTGGTACTTGGATTCTCAGAGGTACTCTCTTCCTCAACAGCGGTGGTGTTATCCAAAACTGGGGTGGTATTCAACACATCCTCTTCCTTGAGGTTTGTCTTACTGAGAACTGGTTGATCTTCTTGACCAGAACTGGTGCTGGTGAATTCAAGTGGCCATCATGGCAACTCACTGGTGCCATTGCTGGTGTCGATATCATCGCTACTCTCTTCACTCTCTTCGGTTGGTTCCACTCTGACAGTGAAGCACACAACGGTCACACCGACATTGTCACTGTTGTCAAGGTTTGGGCATTCTCTATTGCCGTTATGGTCGTCTGTACCCTTGCATACGTCATCATGAACAACATCAAGTGGTTGGACAACCTCGGAAAGAGACAAGTTGGCAAGATCGACAGACGCGTTGAGGACTTCATGAACGAGCTTCAACGTATCACCATTGTTCACGAGAGATCTGACAGGGATGTGTACAGACTCTACGGTAGAACTCAAGGTCTTGACTCTGACAACTAAATGAGTTAATTATCAGTGGGAAATTTTTAATTAATGGATCATTCTCAATTCAACATCACTTCAATTTAGTTTTCAAGCTTCAGATTCTTCTATAGAGAAATTTTCTAGTTCTTAATTTTAATACTAACTTTTATCATTCATTAATATGCTCTTTGTAGCTACAACCAAACTAGAAAATAACACAAAGTAAATAATCGAAACATAAATGTTGTTCAAATCTCGCACTAATAAAAACGTTTGCTTGTGCTTGTTATCGAATAGGTAGTTAGTACATAGGGTATTGGGTAGAGCTATTGGACAAGGGATGTGTCAACGCTGCATCTGCTTCATGGCTTTCTCAATTGTTCGCAAGCGGCTGTCATCTTGTTCTATACTCCGTGTCATTGCGTTCATCCTCTTCTTGAATACATCATACTTGCTTTCTATCGCGCTGTTTTGGTTTCGCAAGCTTTCGACTTGATTTTGCAGTCCTATGATCTTCTCGTTGTGTAGCAGGATCATGCCTTTTAGCTTGCCGATCTCAGATAAGCTCTCGTCGTGTGCAATGGGTGAAATTTCACTCTGGGCAGATGAAAAGACAGAAACGTTCCCAGAAGACATATCAGCGAAGAACATATTGCTCAGGTGCTCCAATTCAGGTGGTGTTTGCTGATAGAGTCGCCCAACAAGCGCGCTGCATCGAATACATTTCAGCCAGACATACACTGCGCCAAAGTCTTCGCTTTTAGTACTCCTGAAGCGTTCTGCGGTGATCTCTAAGCTTTCAGTGATAGCTTTGAACGCATGTTAGAGTGAATTGGTGCGTGTGCATCACGTACAAGTCAACGCGACAGAAGACAAGGCGAGTGATTCGTTGGCAGGGATGATTGAATCACCGAGAACGATAGCGCAGTGTTTGCACTGTAAGAGAACTGGCCTCGTTTCCGCGCTATCCATCGTTGATTACGTTCGATGATGATGGCTCAAGATAAGAGCGAGACGCCGATGAAAATCGAGCAGATGACTTCGCTAGCGCTGAGTATACTCACGCTGCTCATCATCTGCTCGCTCTGCCTGTCGTACTACCTGCAGCAGAAGAAGATACGGTCCGTCCACGAGACTGTGATTGCCGTCTTTGCGGGTACGTGGAGGCGCTGCGATGCTTCCAGTACGCTTACGCGACCCAGGAATGGTCGTAGGATTGGTCATCAGGCTCAGCCCTGGCCATATCATCAGGGAAATGGTCGTACGTTTCGGTGACCGAGCAGCGCACGCATATCTCACACCGTCGCAGACATTCTCCCCTTCGCTCTTCTTCAATCTGCTCTTGCCTCCAAGTGCGTTCCCCTTCCTCGCTGATCCACGCTGATCCACCACCGCACAGTCATTCTCGACTCCGGGTACAGGCTACGCGAAGCGCACTTCTTTAGGAATATCATACCCATCCTCACGTTCGCCCTGGCCGGCACTTTCATCTCTGCCGTCGTTATCGGGTGCGTTAGCTCGCTATGACGCCGTCTCGCCAAGCTCATCCGGTTTACAGCTTCGTCGTCTACATCTTCTCCTTCTTGCACATCTCTAGCCTTAAGATCAGCCTCGTGGAGTGCCTCATCCTCGGCTCGACCCTCTCGGCCACTGATCCAGTCACTATCCTTGCCATATTTAACACATACAAGGTCGACCCGAAACTGTACTCGGTCATCTTTGGAGAGTCTATCCTTAACGATGCCGTGTCTATCGTTCTCTACGAGACTCTTAGCCAGTTCCACGGCGCTGACTTGAAGATGTCTTCCTTCTTCAGAGGTGCGGGTATCTTCTTGCTCTCGTTCAGCGGATCCATGGCGCTCGGTGTCACCTTCGCTCTGGCTTGCAGTCTGGGATTGAAGCACTCAAAGGTCGGCTCGTTCCCTGGCATCGAAAGCTGTCTAGTCTCGCTCATCGCTTATACGTCTTACTTCTTTTCGAACGGCATTGGAATGAGCGGTGAGTCGGTTGATTAGCGGAGGGCAATGGCTCAATTACCTGTACAGGCATCGTATCGCTTATTTTCTGCGGTATCACTCTGAAGCACTATGCTTTCCACAATATGAGTGCTAGGACGCAGCGCACCACCAAGTCCATGTTCCATGTTCTCGCGCAGCTCTCTGAGAACTTTATCTTCGTGGGTGTGGTACGCGCAGTATGCATCAGCTGACAACCACAGATCTACCTCGGTATCACGCTGTTCACGCAGGATTCGACAGAATTCAAGCCTATTTTCATCGTCGTGGCTAGCATAGCTGTCGTCGTTGGAAGGTACATGACTGTCTTCCCGTTATCAAAGGCCATCAACATGGTGTATCGGTCGAAGGGACAAAGAGCACCTGAGTTGCCTCACAGTCACCAAGTAAGCGATCGTAGAAGTGGACTTGCTTTTCTGACGAGATCGCTTAGATGATGCTCTTCTGGGCTGGATTGAGAGGTGCTGTCGGTGTTGCCCTGGCAGCTGGTATCACCGGAAAGAACGCAGCGGCACTGCGCACAACAGTGCTGATTGTGGTTGTACTCACTGTCGTTGTGTTTGGAGGAACAACGTCTAGGATGCTGGAGATCATGGGTATTAGGATGGGTGTTGAGGATGACGAGGCATCCAGCGACGACGAGGAGGACTACCCGGCGTATCTTGGTTTCAGGAGAGGTTCCAACAACTACCAATACTTCAACCATCAAACGGAGGCACTGTCGCCGCAATCGCAGTACTACGACAATGCCGAGGAGGGTATCAACCTCGAGATTCCAAAGCAGCAAGAGGGACAGCTCAACACCACAACGTCTTCGTCGTCTCTCAACAACACAACATCGCCGTCTAGACGTGCAGAGTCTGCAGAAAGGCGATACAAGAACACGCAGGCGGGTGCTTCTGGCAAAGGAGCGATGTTCAGTCTCGATGACGACGACAACGAGGTGCTGCCGCTGGCAAACACTTCTCATACCCCTGAGTTTGAAGGAGACGTGGACAATAGCCGATATGTGTTCAAAGATGGAAAATGGTTCACAGATTTAGATGAGAGGTACCTGCTGCCATTGTTTAGCAACAGCGTCGCGAGCCGGCGTCACAACGCTCGTAAATCTAGCTCTAGACGTAATCTGCAGGAAGCAGAGACCAGTCCGTCCAACAACAACTCGAGCACGAGTCTAGATGAGGGCGGTGTATAACATGTATATAGCGAAAAGTGACTTTGTAATGTTGAACATGCATATGATAATTATACTGCAGTGTTTTTGAGACTGCGCGTGGCTACTCATGGGCTGTCAGCTGGAGCTAGCAGGATATACAAGCGCTGTATGCTATGTATGACGTGATGTTGATATCACACAAAGCAGTGAGGTGGGTGTAGGCGTATGTGGATCGCACATGAAAGGGCTTCAACAGGACTTCCTCGTTACCCCTTCCACTCCTCCCCCTCACCTTAAAGCCGAGATTTGATCGGAAAGGGGTCCCGGGAGAATTTAGCGGAGAAAGGGAGAGATGAGGTGGAGATGTCGCTTCTGCAGTGGCTTGCAGCCATCTCAGAGCTATCAGAGCTTGTGAATTTGCGCTGCCTCCACTACTTTGCGGCAGGACAGCGAGGGAAGGGCAGGAGATGATAGCAGATCGTTCAGAGGAGGGACATGCAACACAGCAAACAGTGATCACTGCAAAATAAATAAAGCGTATGGTTCCTAGACTTGCTAGACGCAGAATCGAAACTTGAATAGAAACGACGAAGATACAAATGGCAGCGCGGGCATCACCAACGATTCCAAGCCTGGTAGTGTCACCAGAGGGAGCGCCAAATAGCGTGAACAGCGCAGAGACGACGAACACCGCGAGAAGAAGAGGCCGGTCCTCCTCGCTGGTGAGTCTGCAGGAAGTGCCCGCCGATGCGCAAGAGACGCTTGATCAAGGAGCGCTGAATAATTACAATGCAGACTGGGTAAATTTCAAGGGTTAGTTTTATCTCCATTTGGGATTCTATTGGCGTTGCTGACGCCGTATTATTTCTATAGGAGCGTGGTTGATGCATGTGGTATTGGTAACGCTTGGGAAGCTACTGATTGACGCATTACCGGGAATGACGCAGGAGATTAGCTGGACAGTCGTTAATTGCGGTTACATGGCAGTGACCTACCTCATGTTTCATCATGTCAAGGGCGTGCCGTTTGAAAGCAACAACGGAGCCTGGGATGAGCTCACGTTCTGGGAACAGATCGACGGCGGTGCTCAGTACACTCCTGCTCGCAAATGGCTCACTTGCGTTCCAATTGGTTTGTGAGTGCGGTTGCGAATGTTTGGTGCAAGTAGCTGAAAATGTCTTCCTTCCTTTAGATTCCTGATATCTACGCATTATACCAAGTTCCAGAGCTGGCTGTTTGCTTTCAACTTTGTTGCACTGCTCGTGACCCTTACACCGAAATTGCCGCTGGTGGGTGCTCTATATACACTCAGCAAGCAACACAGTCTCACTCCTCTATAGCTACACAGACAGAGAGTCAAGTTCCTCGAAACTGAGGACGAGTCTGGCGGTAACACACCCGTCACGCTCTCGTCGCAGAAGCGACAGAGTGAAATGCCGGCAATAAACCTCAGTCTAGATTGATCAACTTGTCTCTTTTACACGCATACATTACTTGACATTTATAGGTACACTGTGGATGCTTTGAGGTGGCCATGAGGTTTCTACGGATGCACATCCTCTTCAGTCCACCCCTTGTTGGCATCCTTGCGCCAGATTTTGCGCACATTTGGCTGCGTTTGGAGGTCGCAGTAGTCCACCTCAACGGGATCAATAATGACGAGGACAAAGTTGTGCAATCCGTCTTGATACCACTTGTCGTTTGGATCTGCGTCCACTTTGTCAGGATAAGAATCGAGGTTCTCGTTCCAGGTTCTGTGCGAGCCTGGTGGGAATGGCTTAGCGAATGCAGCGCGGAGGGTGCGCGACATTTGGTTGTAGATGTCGACTCTCTGCTGCTCCCAGTCGATGCCGGATTGAATGAGGTAATGTGATAGTGGCGTGGGGTTGGTCTGCTTGAGCGCGGATGGGGATGGGAGGAGGTAGGCGTTGGCCTGCACTCTGAACTGGCGCATCGCAGGGTCTACCCAGAAGACATACTCGAGTGGGGAGCCAGAGTTTGGTGTGAATGATTGGTGGAACTGGTTGACTGGGGAGTGTGAGTAGCTGTGAAGTGCTGGGTAGTGTACGCACCCTTGTTCATGCGGATATCGGTCGTCGTGAGAAGAATGTCGCTCTCTGGTGCGAATCCACGATGAACCATCATCCTCACACGCGGTCTGTTGGCCTCGACGGTGCCAACGGCGACGTTGTAGATATCCTTGGACTTGTCCTTGTTCTCGTTTAGTGTGTTTTCAAGCAGTGTCTTCCACGGCGCTGTTTTGGACATTGTGGGGGATAAGCAAGATGTGAGAATGGTGTAGAGCGTGTATACAAGCGTCAAAACTAAAAAATACACTCTAAATACTCCCTTACCACTCCCCGCTTATCCAATCCCCTCTTTATCGCTGACGCTCACCTCCTCAATGCAAGACCCGCTCAGCCAATCCGCGCCCGCGCTGTACGAGGATCCAGCGAGTCTGAATTCAAACGCCTGGGATGATTCACCGCTATCGCAGTCGATGCAGACGACGCCATCCAAGCTGTCGACCGACAAGCCATTGCCGGCGCCAGGAGAGCGAGAGCGACAGCGCAGTCGCAATTCGTCGCTCATCAGCGTCAGCTCAGGCGGTAAGATCTACGGACAGCCAGACACACCACTCCCGCAGCCGTCAGTCGTCAATGCCAGCGGCAGCAACAAAGCCATGGCCGAGTTTCTGCGATTTAGAGTGACTGGGATTACCAAAAGTCGGTGAATCGTTTTACACTAAAGACTCATTTCACTCATACCACTCCAGATCGCCGCGATTACCTTGTAGAATTCGACGTCAGTACCAACATCAAGGAATTTGAGAGCAGCGCATTCAGAAATGTACAGCGCACATACGAGGAACTCCTCAAACTTAGTGAACAGCTCGCACTCGCTAATCCACAAACGATCGTACCCGCTCTCCCGCCCAACGCTACGAACGCACAGACGGAGGAAGAAGACGACAGACGCGTGAAGCTGTCGTTGCAGAAATGGTTTGATCGTATCAGTGAGGATGCGCACTTAAGTAAAGATATGGACTTGAAAGCGTTCGTCATGAACAAGTTCTCGTACGTGCCTGTACAAGTATTCAAGCGTAAAGGAAGCGCATTCAGTTGGTTAGGTAGACCGACGCCTGACGATGATCTGGAATTGGTCACCGCTAAGGACCTCCATTCTGCACAAGAGCATGCTCTCTTGAATTGCGTCAATACCCTCGAAAATCTCATTCGAAAGCAGAAAGATAAAGCCACAGCTGAGAATGGCGTAGGTGAGAAACTAATCAATCTTGCAATCGTTGAGAAGAATCGCTCGTTGGCGAGATCGTTGGAGGTGTTTGGTAGATCGCAGCAGATGGTGAGCCAGGTAGGGCTTACAAAGTGCGCCAATGACCTCGTCACGCTATATGACGGTTTCAATTATCACGCCTCTAACAGCAAAGCTGTCAAGGACACCCTCGAGCAGCGCACCCAATTGCTCGAAGAATACCAGCTCGCTGTCAAGGCTAGCATCAGCAAGAGACGTACCCTGGAGAAAATGAAAGGGGGCAGCACTATCAATAGCAGCAAGGTGGATGAGCTGCTCGCTGATCTGCAGATCGCACAGGGCTATGAGAAGCATCTGGCGAACAAGGTGGAGAACATGTCTAAGAATCTGCATAATGCATTAGAGAAGCACGCGCACAGTGTAGAAAAGGATCTTCATCAGGTGGGTGAGAGGTGTTGTGAGATTCTCAGCTGATCAATGACTCAGATCCTCGTCGAGAATGCTAGAGTGGGCGTCGGGTGTGCTCAGCAGTCGATAAACGAGCTGGAAGCGGTGCAGGGAGTGATTGACAGCATCGGGGAGAAGGATGTCGATGGTGTTGGTGCTGTTGGTGCTTCTGGTGCTGCTGGTGCTGCTGGCGCTATCGGTGGATCAAGCGCTGCAGTGACCAAGAGCATATCGCACCAGGAAGAGGAGCAGCGCGAGAAACAGCGCCACGAGGCGAGAGTAGAGGCCAAGAGGAGGGAGGACAGGGAGAGAGAGCGGGAAAGGGAGAGACAGGTGAGGGCTGAGAGGGAGCGGGTAGAGACAAGATCTACAGATACAGTACATCACCCACAGGAGGCTGCCAGCAGCTCTATGCCTTCATCTCCCAAGCAACAAATTGTAGCGCGAGATCCACTCGGTGCTTCAGTCGTCGTCGAGCAGCCGATACGCGATACAGATACACCAGCACAAGCGCAGACACAGTCAACTGTCTTACCAAGACCAGCACCAGCGCAGGAGGACAGGGACGTGAGGAGCATGTCGCAGTCGACGACGCTCAATGAGGTGGATAGACAGAGGAGGGTTGCACTCGAGCGCAAGCGTATGAACGCGCGAGAAGCGGCGTCTAAACTTGCCAATGCCTTTTGATTGTGGTTGTAATAGTATGAGCGAATGAAAGTGTACATCATGATTGTGTTATCAGGAGGGTGTGTATGGTGGTGGTGGTGGGTGTGTGATATCGCTGTCGTTGTTGTTGGGAGTGCTATCATTCCTGTCAGCACTTGCACCTCCACCACTACTCACCTCCATCGGAGGCTGTTGAGAAGGCTGCTGTGTCGTCGTGCTGTCGTCGCCAAATGGATGCTTCTGATTCTCCCAATCGTCGCTATCGAATTTGTTTTGGCAGCATTTGCAGCAATTGCAGCTACAGCAGTCGCACATTCCACATCGGTGGGTGTTGCAAATGGGTTCAATGGTTGATATGAAGCAAATGGAAATGAGTCCAGCGCAGCCCTGAGTTGATAGTGTAAGCGATAAGCCTGGATTTGTTTATCTACCCCACAAAACCATCTTCTGCCATGATTTACGTCTTTTATGTCAAAAGGGAAGCGGATAATTAGATTGCACAAGTACACTAAACGAAAATTAAAAAGTGAGTCAAAAGGAGTTTACTGCTGCTGCTGCTTAGGTAGCAAGCTGTCCATTCTAGTTCTGAATCCATTTGACTGATTCACGCGCTTGTTGTGCAGCATTACAGCGACGGGGTAGATGATGACGAGGAAGAGGTCGAAGAAGGCGAGGAGGAAGCCAAGGACGATGAGAGCGAGGTATTGATCGAAGCAGTGAGAGAACATTCTGTTTGGTTCAATCAGTCTACAGTATGCCATACCACCTCTTCCTTCTCTGAGTGCAGCGACGGCGATGGAGGTAGCGAAAGTGAAGAGGAAGTTGAAAATGTAGAGCAGCATGTTGAGACCGACGCTGAGACCACCGTAGGAGAGTGGAATAAGTGTGGTGAGGAAATTGAGTGCTGATGCCGCGAGCAATGCAGCGACTGCTGATGCGTAGTGAGCATTCCTGAACCAGTCCTTGACGTCTCTGGTGTACACAGCGCCGATGACTGTAGAGTATGAGAAGAGTTGTGTTTCGTTTATGATTCACCCACCAATCAAGGAAATGGAGAAGGCGATGATGAAGACCTTGATGAATCTCGCAAAGGCGATTAAGAAGGACATGTTTGTAGGAGCAAGAGAGGGAGAAGAACGGGTTTTATTCACCAGCCACTGGAATCGACATGGCTATGGCATGCATTCCAGATCCCGAGCTGGCTGCATATCCTGCCAATCGAACCAAGCAATGTGAATGTGAGAGGAATGAAGTGCGTCATTTGCAGCTGTGAGTTCAGTAGCGAGGTCAGGCGTAGAGCGACGCCCCTCAAGTATTCCTCATTGATGGCACTCCCTTGTAAACTCCTAGTAACGAGTCTTATAAAGATATTCAAGTACTTCCAATATACCTGGCTCTTCAACGCATTATTATTCTTATAGCGCACCCTCTTAATAATCGCTAACTCGGCTACAGCGTCGCCCATGCCAGCCCCAATAAGTAGTTGTTCGTTCAAAAATAATAGGAGATGGTTATATCATGAACAAGGAAGATGAAAAATATTTTAATAGTGGGATGTTAGTTATTTGCTATTAGATCAATAGACGCTGCTTATACAACAATAGCTGGCATCGTCGGTGCATCCACGGCGTATTTCATCGAGAAACTCAAACAGAGCGAGGACTACAAAAACACAGAGGTCTCAGTCACCGTCATCGACTCCTCTGGCATCGCTCCCGGCGCGTCTGGCAAGGCAGGCGGGTTCATAGCTGCAGACTGGAATGGCCCAGATGTGAACTGTTAGTCTCCGTGCCATTCCACGCCATTCCTGACCCATTCCAGCCCTCTCACAGCTCAGCTGGCAGCTCCACGGCGAGCTCGCCACTGAGTTCAACGGCAAGGACCTCTGGGGCTACAGAAGAGTCACCGCACTCTCCATGTCCGCTGAGATCGGCCACAGAAAGTGCCCGCAGTACGAGCACAAGAAATTCGGCACCAACTGGGTTGATCCTAACGTCATCGTCTCTGAATGCACCTTGCTCGGCTCACCCAATATGTGCGCACAAGTCGTGCCACGTCCATTGGTTGAAACACTGCTTAAACATTCAAACGCACAGTTCATCCAAGCACATCTCATCTCCCTTGTCAGAGACCCATCCAACGACAATCGCCCATCTGCAGCTGTTGTTTCAGATGGCGAAAAAGAGTGGAACATTCCTTGTGAAGAGGTTGTCTTCGCTACTGGTCCATGGACTGGTAAAGTTGCTGCCTCTGTACTCACCAAGGAGGAGTCAAATGTCACAAGAGTAGACGGTCAGCGCATCCACTCCGTCATTCTTCAGCCACCATCGCAACTCGAAATGTCTCCACACTGCCTCTTTGTACAGCTTCTTGTTAGAGGTCAGGCACCTTCTGAGCCTGAGCTGTTCGCCAGACCAGATGGAACTGCCTTCATTTGCGGCAGCGCTGATGACGAACCCGTTCCAGACAAGGCGAGCAGCGTCAAGATTGACAAGGACAGCATCGCACAGCTTAAGAAGGAAGCGTCTTTGCTCTCCCCACAACATTTCTCTACTTTCGAAGGCAGTCTCACTAAAGTTGTGGCTGAACAAGCTTGCTACATGCCAATTCCAACTGGCAGCTCTAGCAACCCACTTGTAGGCACTATCGCACCGGGTATTCACGTCGGTGCTGGTCACAGCGTTTGGGGTATCTTACTTGGTGCGTTGCTATATGTCTATTATGACAATCTAATCAATTATAGGTCCTGGAACCGGCAAAGTGCTTGCAGAGACTATTCTCCACGGCAAGGCAACTTCTGCAGACATCACCAGACTCACTCCAGACGCCATCAGAAACCCTATACCACAAGCTGAGCATTTCTATCAACCGTAACTAAATCATTTCACTTTTTTGGATTTTTTGGCATCTTTTACTCTTTATCTTTAATGCATACAAACACGCTTACGCTATTCTATTTGAATTATTGGGTTGGTGTGTGTTTGACAGCTGCACATGCTGCACATACAAAATGACGTCATATGCGCACCCACATAGAACGCAGCAATCACGAAACAAATTGGATATCTGTAATACTCAGATTCCAAACACCCTCAAAACCCCCTTACACCCTCAAATCTCACAAATTCTTGAAACTTCTTCGTACTTCTATCCTCTTCGCGAAGGCGAAATACTGATTTTTTTTACAAATATATATTGGAGATATCCACCTCTTTCTTAAACCATCAACACAGCATAAAATAATGACTTCTTCAAAGGCAATTGGTGAGTGCTTCTAGCCGTGTGTAGCCATCTCTAACGCATTCCCAGGTATCGATTTGGGTACGACCTACTCCTGTGTCGCCGTATGGCAAAACGACAGAGTCGAAATCATCGCCAACGACCAAGGAAACCGTACGACTCCATCCTACGTCGCATTCACCGACACTGAGCGTCTCATCGGTGACGCCGCAAAGAACCAAACCGCTATGAACCCACACAACACCGTCTTCGACGCTAAGCGTTTGATCGGCCGCAAGTTCACCGACGCCGACGTCCAGTCCGACGCTAAGCACTGGCCTTTCAAGCTCGTCCAAGACACCGCAGACAAGCCAAAGATCGAGGTCGAGTACAAGGGCGAGACCAAGCAATTCACCCCAGAGGAAATCTCCGCCATGGTCCTCGTCAAGATGAAGGACATTGCTGAGGCTTACCTCGGTACCACCGTCAAGGACGCCGTCGTCACCGTCCCAGCCTACTTCAACGACTCCCAACGTCAAGCCACCAAGGACGCTGGTTTGATCGCCGGTCTCAACGTCATGCGTATCATCAACGAGCCAACCGCCGCCGCCATCGCTTACGGTCTCGACAAGAAGACCGAGGGTGAGCGTAACGTCCTCATCTTCGATTTGGGTGGTGGTACCTTCGATGTTTCCCTCCTCACCATCGAAGAGGGTATCTTCGAGGTCAAGTCCACCGCTGGTGACACTCACTTGGGTGGTGAGGACTTCGACAACCGTCTCGTCAACCACTTTGTCCAAGAATTCAAGCGTAAGAACAAGAAGGACATCAGCGGTAACGCACGTGCTATGCGTCGTCTCCGTACCTCTTGCGAGCGTGCTAAGCGTACCCTCTCTTCTGCTGCTCAAACCACCATCGAGATCGACTCTCTGTTCGAGGGTATGGACCTCTACTCCTCAATCACCCGTGCTCGTTTCGAGGAGCTCTGTCAAGACCTCTTCCGTAACACCATGGACCCAGTGGAGAGCGTTCTCCGTGACGCCAAGGCTGACAAGTCTTCCGTCCACGACATTGTCCTCGTCGGTGGTTCTACCCGTATTCCAAAGATCCAAAAGCTCGTCGCTGACTTCTTCAACGGCAAGGAAGCCAACCGTTCCATCAACCCAGATGAGGCTGTCGCCTTCGGTGCTGCCGTTCAAGCATCTATCCTCTCTGGTGACGTTTCTGAGAAGACTCAAGACCTTCTCCTTCTCGATGTTGCCCCACTCTCAACTGGTATTGAGACCGCTGGTGGTGTCATGACCGCACTCATCAAGCGTAACACCACTGTCCCAACCAAGAAGTCTGAGGTCTTCTCCACCTACGCCGACAACCAACCAGGTGTCCTTATCCAAGTCTTCGAGGGTGAGCGTGCTCGCACCAAGGACAACAACTTGCTCGGTAAATTCGAGCTCTCTGGTATCCCACCAGCACCACGTGGTGTTCCACAAATCGAGGTTACCTTCGACATAGACGCCAACGGTATCTTGAACGTCAACGCTGCCGACAAGACCACTGGTAAGAGCAACAAGATCACCATCACCAACGACAAGGGTCGTCTTTCTAAGGAGGACATTGAGCGTATGGTTTCTGACGCTGAGAAGTTCAAGGCTGAGGATGAGGAAGCTGCTAGCAGAATTCACGCACGTAACGGTCTTGAGTCATACGCTTACAACCTCCGTAACGCCATGAACGACGACAACCTCAAGGACAAGTTCGCTGAGGATGACAAGAAGAAGTTGGATGACGCTGTCAACGAGACCATCTCATTCTTGGATGCTTCTGAGGCAGCCAGCAAGGATGAGTTCGAGAGCCGTCAAAAGGAGCTCGAAGCTGTTGCATCACCAATCATGCAAAAGCTTTACGGTCAAGGTGGCGCTCCAGGTGGTATGCCAGGCGGTGCCCCAGGCGCTGAGCAAGGTGGTAACGATGGCCCATCTGTCGAGGAGGTCGACTAAGGGTCTTGCGTATGAGCATGAGCTATTTAATTGTTTTACTTGTTCTATAACTAGATGTATCTATCCGTGACGAAATAATACAACTTCCTATTTGCATTATCATGATAATAATGAGTGTGTTGTGATTTGTCTCTTGTGACTTTACTGCCATGATTAGATTGTCGATGATTAGGACATTGGCGCGGAGTGCGTACGGCTATGGCAGCAGCAGGGCTGTGGTGTATAGCAGACCCATCACTCGCTCATGCGTAAGGGAGCAGTCGACGCTCAGCGCTGAGCAGACGGACGATGGATACGCCGGGAAGGACGAGGAGAAGATGGTGCCAGACACGGCGCACAGTCCAATAGAGAAGTACAAGCAGCTGATACAGACTGGCGTTCTGAATCCAGACGGGCACCAGCTGCGTATCATCAACAAACTAAACGAACTGAACGAGGAGCTCGTGACGTATGAGCCGCGGTCGCTGGTCGAGCTCGACAAGCGCATCAGCGTCAGCAGCGAGCAACTGCCGTGGTGGAAGAAGATCGTCGGCGGTAGATCCCAAGCTCTGATCGACGCAGAGAGAGACCAAGCGCTTAAAGACAAACGCTCAAAGATACCAAAGGGTCTATACCTCTATGGCGACGTAGGCACTGGTAAATCCATGCTCATGGATCTCTTCCACTCGACCGTTCCCCTCAAATTCCAATCCGTCGCTCAAAGATGGCATTTTCACGCTTTCATGCAGGGCGTACATAAACGCATTCATCAGGCGCGCTCCCGTGGCTCTCAGGATGCCCTCGACGATGTTATTAAGGAGATTGCACACGAATGCACTATACTCTCATTCGATGAATTCCAAGTCGTAGACATCGTCGACGCTATGATCCTCCGTCGTCTCTTAGATGGCCTCATCGATAAAGGTGTCGTGTGCGTCATGACTTCTAACCGTCACCCCGATCAACTCTACTTGAATGGCATACAGAGAGAATCTTTCTTGCCGTGCATCGATCTCCTCAAGACTTCGTTCGAGGTCGTAGATCTTAACTCTGGTACGGATTATAGGAAATTGCCAAGAGCTCTCAATAAAGTGTATTTCTCACCTAACGATGCCGAGAATAGAGCGGAGTTCGACAAAATCTGGAACGCAGTCACGGCAGATGTGGACGTGTCACAGCGCCAGCTGGAAGTATGGGGACGTAAGTTGAGCGTGCCAATGTGCGGCGCTGATAATGCACGCTTCACTTTCGCTGAATTGTGCGGTAAGCCGCTCAGCGCGGCTGATTATCTCGAGATAGTACATAACTTTAACACCATCTTTATCGACGATATACCACGCTTGTCGCTGAATGTGAAAGACCAGGTGGGTGAGGTATAAGGAGGTGTGACTTATACGCTGACACTGTACTACAGGCTCGCCGTCTTATCACTTTCATTGACGCTGCGTACGAGTCCAAAACACGCCTCTTCTTGCTCTCGGAAACTCCCATCGAAAACATCTTCGCGGACGAGTCGCAGAACGCCGGCGAGATCACTGATGTGATGCGCTCAGCTATGGATGATTTGGTGGGTGATGTCTTCCAGAAAGAAATGTGCTCACATACATCGCCCAGGGTCTCGACGCTAACACTGTCGGCGCATCTTCCATGTTCACTGGTCAGGAAGAAGTCTTCGCCTTCGCTCGCGCTGTGTCTAGATTGAGCGAGATGAGCAGCAGACAGTACGCGGAACTGTCAGCGGGTGGCAAGTAGTACGACGCAGCATATATATCATAGATCGCATACAATAGACATTTACAAGTAGTGGGTTGTGTGTATCAGGGTGAGCGAGAGATGTGCAGACGACAGAGGTATCAATGGTAATCATAATTAGCGTTCATACAGCAGGTGCAATTGTCGTTAACATAATTTGAGCTCATTAGACATGCGACGTCTTCATGCTCACTTTTTTGATGTCGTCTTCTTGCTCTTCCAGACAGTACCGAGACCGCGACCTCAATCTTCCTCCGTAGACAAAGAGCGCAATTGGTATGATAGACAGGAAGGTGCCCATCACAGCCACCATCAACAAGCACCACTGGAAGCCCATGCCGTCGAGCCACTTGCGGATAACGAGCATTACTACTCCACCGACCAGGTTGCGTACGAGTGCGAGCGCCGCCAGCGCTGATGACGCATTAGCGCCGTAGCAGTCGCTGATGTAGTTCATTGAGCTGTAGTAGATGGGGAAGATGCCAGCCATGATGACTACAATAGCCAGACAGGGCACGGTCCAGTGTACGAATTCGTATGTCGTGAAAGCGTACACGAAGCTGCCAGCTGAGAAGACGACGCCGGCAACCATGCTCGATCCCAGTCTCGCCTCTACTGAATGTTTGTGGCGGAATCGGGTGTAGAACCATCGTTCCTGGAAGCAGTAGTTGAAGACCCAGCCGATGGTGGTACCTACGCACAGAGTGGCGAAGACAAACGCGACACGCGCATTCGACATGTCGTATTCCGCTTCGTAGAGCGTGCTGAAAACGTGCTCGATACTACCTTGCAATGCGTAGTAGATAGCGTACGCGTATCCGATGAATAGACTGAACGCGAGGACGGCACTCTCCGTGCAGAGAAGCTTGAGGGGGAGGAGGGCGCTTCCGCGAAACATTTGACGCTTGGACACGCGACAGAGCTCTGAAGGCGCCTTGATTGACAGATCGCCTGTCTGTAAGCGCAATCTTTGCGCTTTGTTCTGAAGGATCACGTTCAAACGCGTCTCTTTCACCCAGCACGCCATCACGACACCCCATGCACCTGCAGCGGCCATCTCTATTAGCTGGATCCACCGCCAGCCGCCCGCGCCGTGATGCTGGCCTGGCATGCCAAGACGATACATCTCTGGCACGTACGAGTAGCATATAGGCGCTACGCCTGCCGCGAATGGATTGCTAGCTGCGAAGAGTGACAGGTAGATTCCACGCTCATAGCCATCGTACATATCCGCAATACTCCCAGCTGTCAATGTTGACCCAACACTAGCAGCTAGCCCTTGGCACAGCCTGCCGAGTATGACGCCGGTGATACCAGTGCAGAATGCTATCGGGAGATGTAGGAGCACGTAGAGGAGATATGAGACGCAGTAGCTGATGTCATTTGTCAGAAATGTCTCATTGCGTGATAATGTCAAGTCTTACATCTTGCTGCGGCCTGTAATGACAAATGTGAGTCAGGAAGCTAGCTGGTTACTTTGAGACTCACCATACTGCTCAGACAGCCCAGCTAATACCATTGGAGGCAGCGCAAACGCACATACGAAGATGGCTTCAGCGACGGTGGATAGCTCCGTCGTTGTGTCGAGATCCTCAGTCATCTGCGACAATCCAATAGAGAAGGCGGGCGTAGCGCCGCTAGTTAGAATCGAGAACCCGACAACTGCAATGACAACTTTAAGCTTCTTGCTGTAGATAGTGAGTGTGTTGGCAGTGATTACTAGCATACACTTATCACTCACGCTTTGTTCCATTTCATTGGATCCTCATCCTCATCCGCTTCAACCAGCTTGTGCTTCTCGCTGCTTCGATGCAGCACGTCATTGCATGCACTTCCGACGAGTGTGCTTGTGCGGCTGAACTGCACTTCATGCTTGTCTTCCTCGCTCAGCTGACTGTTGCTGTTGACGCATAAGCGAGTGACACGCGACGCATAGAAATACAGTACCTTTTGCTAATGCTAGTGCTAATTTGTGACATGCGTTCCGTTTAAGTTGTGCCAACTCAATAAACGTGATGATTACACTTTATTAAGCTGTCTAGCTCAATTCATTACCGTTGTTGGAGTTATAATTTGCACGTTCTTCGCCCTGTTCCATCCCATTGGGCGACGACACGAAGATTCGACGGAACCGCAGAACGCAGTCGTCGGGACACGAATATCAATTAAATTAGCCGGTGATGTCAGTGGTATATATGCCCACTTTTAGCTTTTTGCGAGTCGTTCAAGATTGTTATCTCAACACATGCATTCCAGATTTGTGCCTAGATCTTGAATGTGAATATTTTCACCCATAGCTTATTAAGAGCACCGACAAGCAAAGTAAGCATGCTACCATATCCAGTATCCCTAAAAGCAAATCTAAGAAGTACAAAGTAAAAGTCCGGGAAGTATGATTCCAGAGGGTATGAACATCGCAGCCGAATGACTGCCAAGCTAAGCTCCAGCTTATCATGCCTGATTGATCGAGCTGCGCCGGTCTAGATGTATTTGTTGCTGCATAGTTTCATTCTTCTCGGCAACCGTTACATTTTCGTTAGCCGATAAGTTCTGGGCGTATGCTGAGCGCTGTCGAATGCGCGAGCCAAAGATGAAGAGAGTGATAGGAATAAAAGCAAGCGCTGTCGCCATTACCGCTATCATGAGCAGAGCGTACTGAAACCGATCTCCGAGACCATCCAGCCATTGCAAAATCACAAATTGAATGCATCCGCCTATTGTAGCTGTCAACACTTGCTATTGCATTCACCGCTCGGCCAACTCACCCGTCAAATTACGCACCATGGCGATTGACGCCAGTGCCGATGACGCTGTTGTTCCATAGCACTCCGAGAGGTAGTTCATTGAGCTGTAGTAGATAGGAAAGATGCCAGCCATGATGATAGTGATAGCGATGCATGGTGCTATCCAGTGCACAAAGCTGTACGTAGTAAATGCGTAGATGAATGCGCCTTTGAGCGTGTTAGGTAGCATGCACAAGATAATACACCACGCTCACCAATTGGGAACACTATTCCTGATACCATGCTCGACGCTAAGCGCGCCTCGACAGAATATTTGTGTGCGTATTTCTGGTAGAACCATTTCTCTTGGAAAAAGAGATTGAACACGAAACCAATGACGGTGCCGAGGATGATTGCAGTGAAAACATATCCGACAGATCCGTGCGTCATGCCGTAGTTATCGCTGTACAGAGTCAAGAACACGTGCGATATACTAGCCTGCAGTGAGAAGAAGACAGCCCACGCAAAGCCAATAAAAAGACTCATGACAGTCACTATAGGCTCCAGGACGAGGAACATCAGTGGTCTGAAGAAGCTGTTGCGGAACATCTGCTGCTTAGACATACGATACTGCTCAGCTTGAGCGCGCAAAGACTGATCACCAGTCTCCTTGCGTAGCCGTTTAGCCTTCTTCTTCATGATGACGTTAAGACGCGTTTCTCGGAACCACATCACCATTACGATTCCCCAGACGAAGACAGCCAGCATCTGGATAATCTGAATCCATCGCCATCCTCCAACACCGCTACTCCCCCGGTAATGCAACTCTGTCTTTGAGGGCACGTAACTGTAGACGAGCGGCGCAAAACCTGTCGCTATAGGCGCAGAGGCGGCGAAGATAGACATCCAGAATGCTCGGTCATACCCAGAGTACATGTCGGCAATTGTTCCTGCTGTCAGGGTTGATCCAGTGCTTGCGGCGAGACCCTGTAGCAATCGTCCGACGATAACGCCGTTGATGTTGGTCGATAAGGCTATAGGCAAGTGCAGAAGCATGTAGATAGCATACGAGACGAGAAAGCTGAAACTGGTTAAGAAAAGCGCGCTCGTTCGTCCATGGCTCACATTCTGTAGCGACCTGACGTCATATAAGCAAGAGTACTACTCAGCAGGCTACGAACTCACCGTATTCTTCAGAAATGCCAGCGAGGAGCATCGGCGGGAATGCGAAAGCGACTACGTAGATACCCTGTGCGACGTTGGCCAATTCCGTTGAGGTATTGAGATCAGTCACGAGCTGATAAGTTCCCTGAGCGAATGTGGCGGTACTGGCGGAGACAAAAACAGAGAAACCAACAGCAGCGATTGCGATTCTCGTCCTCTTGTATCGAGGCCATTTCATTGGATCGTCACCCTCTTCGATATCCACGAATCTGTAGTTCTCCTTCGAGTCCTTCTCTTTGGCCGCATCGTGGTCGATCTCTGTGTTGACGGCTGTTGGTGCATCGTTCACATTAGCGTCGTGCTCGTTGCTGCTGCTGCTCGTGTGGGCAGCGCTGTGCGTATGTGCAGTGGGAGAGCTAATATTGAAGAATTGGGAGAATTGAGCAGCAGCGGTTTAACTCCTTTGCAAACTCGCTATAACGAAATCTAAAATTAAAAATCGGTGGAGGAATTACCGGAGTGCCGGACTAATCAGTCAGAGGTGAGTCTCGCATAAAAGCATGGCAAATTTGTCTCGCCTAATTACACACAGTGAGTGTGTAAGCTGAGTGTATGAATCTATTAAAAGTATAGTCTACAATGATTGTATAGTAAATGCAAGATGTGTCCAAAAAATTGAGTGTGATGCTTCCCGCGAGAATGAGTGAAATGATAATGCCTAAACTGTTCGAGGTGCGCAAGACGTGTGTAAACGCTTGATAGATGTGTGAGAGACGGTACGCTAGGCCACGCTTCTAGACTTGCGTTATGGATGCGCGCCTGTCGATTTCGATATTAGAGTCGTTGTACTGCTCCTGCTTCATAGCGAGGCGCTCCTGCTCCTGCATCTTAGCGATCTCCTGTGCGAACCGCGACCTCAAGCGAAGTCGTTTACCCCAGAAGAAGAGCGCTATAGGGACGGAGGCGAACACGACAGCGAGCAGACTGATAAGCAAGCCAGCGTACACGAAACCCATACCGTCGTACCATTGCCTGATGACCAGAATAACCACACCTCCCGTGAGGTTTCTGATCAGCGCAATAGCTGCCAGTGCGCTGCTGGCGTTGGCTTGGTAGCAGTCCGCGAGATAGGACATGGATGACAGGTAGATTGAGAACATGCCTGTCAAGATGATGGTCAGTCCAACACAGGCTCCGGCCGGATGGACAAAGGGATATAGAGTGAATGAGTAGATGAATGCTCCGACTGGGAAGATTATACCTGACGCCATCGCACCTCCGAGTCTAGCCTCTACTGGTCTGGACTTGTTGAAGCGACGGAAGAAGAATTTCTCTTGGAAGAAGTAGTTGAAGAGGAAGCCAAACACACTGCCGACGACGATAGAAGCGTACACATATCCGACTGTGCCTTGGTTCATGCCGTACTCGTCTTCGTAGAGCGTCAGGAAGACGTGGGTGATACTGGCGATGAAGGAGTAGAAGATAGCCCATGCGTAACCGATGAAGAAACTGAAGGCAATGACGATAGGCTCCTTGGTTAGATACTGCATTGGTCTAAGCAGACTCTGTTGAAGGAGCTCCTTCTTCGTTGGCTTAAATACCTCGGCGTGTGCTTTGATGCTCATGTCGCCAGTCTCCTTGCGCATTCTCCTGGCCTTCTTCTTCATGATGACATTGATGCGCGTCTCTTTGAGAAAAAGGACAAGCACAATACCGTAAGCGGCTGTTGCGATGCACTGTATCAGCTGTATCCACCGCCATCCGCCCTGGCCGGGGCTGCCGGCGACGCTGAGGGATGTCTTGAGGGGCACGAAAGAGTAGACCATTGGTGTAAGACCGGTGCCTGCGAAAGCATTAGCAGCGAACTCTTTGCAGCGACAAACCTACTGAACATAGTCGATAATGCGAACAGTGACATGTAAATACCTCTCTCGTGGCTTGCATAGAGATCGGATATGGTTCCTGCAGTGCAGTGATTAGCCTGCGCCTCTATACATAGCAACTGGACTAACCAGCGACCATTGTCGACCCTGAGCTACCAGCGAGACCCTGAATGAAACGAGAGATGATGATTCCGGTGATGCTGTTGCATAGACCGATAGGGAGGAACATAACGCAGTAGATAGTGAATGTGATTGCGTACATGGGTGTTCTACCCAGTTCTTCCGAAGCGCCGGCGAAAAACATGGGGGCAATAGCGAAGCCTTTGGATGTTAGAGTGAACAACGATGATGCTCAAACACCCACCAATAACAAAGATCGCGAGAGCTAAACTTCCGAGCTCTTGGGACGTGCCCAGATCGTCGACCATGGAATTGAGGCCGACAGCGAAGGAGGAGGAAGCGCCAGAGACGAGGATACAGAAGCCGACAGTAGCCACCATAACTTTGAGCTTTCTAGACTGTGGCCACCGCTGAGGATCGTCGTTGTCGTCGATTTCGACCCAATTGGACTCGGGTTTTGAGTCTACTGGGGCCAGTTCATGGACTGTACTACTCCTGCTGAGGCTGTGGCTGCGATCTCTGCTGCCGGCGTCGCTGCTGCCCATTGGGTGAGAATTAGTGATGACTGTGATGATTGAAGATTAGATCAAGCGATTAGATTGTTGAGTCGAGTGAGAGCCGTGTTCACTGTGTGATGCGTTCTCGGCTATGCGGAATTGAAATCTGTATCTACTGACTCGACCTCGGCTAAACAGCGAGTCAATCATTTTATACGGATTTCAATTCGGCTCGTTCTTACAACGACACGAAATAATGCATAAATCGCACAAAGATGACAGCCAAGTCATTTGGGTGTCCTTAGAAGAGCATGAGAATCCCATCAACTGGCCCAAGTCGTTAGTCGCTGCAAATCCAGTCACCGGAAAAAGTTACTAACGCTGCGAAATAGACGGAAGTACTTTACAACGCTGGCTTTGTGCGGGTGAGTAGGGTGTTTATTGAGAGACACTTCCCTAAGCTCCCTCTCTAGCTTCTCGTTCCTCGTTTCTGGTTCTTCTAGTGGTACGAGCCACTCTATTCGGCTCCGATAGACTTTCTGACACGGCCATGTGACTAGGCTACGCCGCTCCAGGCGCTGAGGCTGATTTGATCGAGCAACTGAATACTTCGTCGACCCTCTTCGAACTCGGATTAGGGTGGGTGATAGCGTACATGAGTGACCATGGCACTCACATACTCTCATAGCATATATGTCATAGGGTACGTCTTTTCCGAGCTTCCGAGGGCTATTTCTGACCCTCAAAATGCAGATATGCACTCGGTCCTTTGTTCTTGGGTGTGTGGCATGCTTGAGTACCAGAATTGTCCTAACACAGATCACAGCACCATTCTCAGAGCTTGTCGGTAGATACAGGGTACGTATGAGCACAGTGGCGACGTGACAAATTTTCATATGAAACCACTTAGGTCTACGTCGTCAGCTACTTCATCTTCATGTGCATGTTCATTACAATCTCGCTGTCGCCTACCATTACGGGAGTAGTGTTAGGCAGACTGATCAGTGGATTGGCAGCTTCGACTGGATCCACACTCGTTGGTGGCTCTATTGCCGACATTTTCGACGATGAGTCAAGAGGCATACCTATGAGCATGTTCTCAATGACTGCGCTGCAAGGAGCGGGTATCTTCCCACTCTGTTTCTCGTGGATGATGGACAAAGGACTTGGGTATCAATGGATTGAGTACGTCGAACTCATCGCTGCATTCGTGTGGTTCTTCTTCATCATATCGATGGGAGAGACTAGAGCATCTGCCGTGCTCAATCACAAGGCTAAGAAGCTGCGCAAAAAGACTGGCGATCAGCGCTACATAGCAAAGACAGAGCTAAAGAAGCCAAGCTTCAAGGAACTGATGACAGTTTCCTTAATGAGACCCCTGCATATCCTCTTTACTGAGCCAATCGTCATTGCATTCAGTTTGTGGATGGGTTTCGCGTGGTTCATCTTCTACTCGATCATTTCGTCAATTGGACACATTTTCCAGACACAGCGCGATTGGTCACCAGGCTCAATTGGATTGCTGTACATCACCTTTGTCCTGGGATTAGGATTGGGTGGCATTGCCAATTACTTCTTGCAGGAGAGACTGTATCAGAAGAAGAGAACGCCAGAAGCACGTCTGTATCTCGCCATGGTGGGAGGCGTGTGCTTGCCTATAGGATGCTTCATCTACTCGTGGTGCTCGTACTCGTTCGTGCACTGGATCGGACAAGCGGTTGGACTTACGGTTATTCTCTTCAGCATTTACATCATCTACAACACATCATTCGCATATATGAGTGACGCTTACAGATTGTACGCGTCCTCAGCTATCTCTGCGCAAAACGTTTTCAGAAATCTCATGGGTGGCACGACGCCATTGTATATTACTCGGTGGTATGATTCAATTACAGGATTCAACTGGACGAGCTGCATCATCGCTATCATAGCTGCAATTCTGGGCGTGGTACCATTCATACTGTTTAAGTATGGAAAGAAGATTAGACAGAAGTCTCAATTCAGTAACAGCATTGCTGAGTATGAGGCAAGGGAGAGGAAGATGCTCGGACTGGACGACAGCAGCGAGCAGACAGTGAAGGAGGAGACAGCGTAGATAAATCATTAGAGTAACGGATATTGTAACATATTTTATGCATTTTTCAATCTTGTTCAAACGACGTCATGGCGGAAGAATTTGCTGATAGCGAGCAGCTCATAGTGGACAAATTCAAGGAAATTACATCATCAACCATCTCAAGTAGGTATTTTAATAGTATATTGCAATGCCTCAAGAGGGATTTGTACAATAAGAACTACCTGGAAGCATTTGGGAACGAGGAGTATTTGGACGCTTATTTGGCGAGATATGTACCGTCGAGGGCGATAGTGTACTACCGACTAATGAAGGAGCATAAGGAGCTTCTTGGGTTGCGTAATAGTATGCGTATAACCAATATCGGCGGTGGTGCGGGCTCTGAGCTGAGCGGATTGCAGCATTTAGCCGAGGAGGACGGCATGGAGGGGTTACAGCTATCGCTTATAGATATTGGAAAGTGGGACAAGGTTGTTGATAAGCTGAAAACGCAGTTCAAGCGCGGCGTCGACGTTGAATTCGTCTGCAAGGACGTTTTAGCCGATAGCAGCGTCAATTATGAGGACGTGGATATGATAACGATTCTGTTCACGATATCTGAGCTATTCATACAGTCAAAGTCGTCTACGCTGCAGCTGCTCAACAAGATCACTGAGCAGAGTAAGCCTGGTACAAAGTTGGTGATCGCTGAGAGTGTTGGATTGTCGAATATTCCGGTCGGTGCAGGCGGGCGAGAGTATCCGTTGACGATGATACTCGACCACGCTCTTAAAGCCAATTGGACCAAGACTTGTTCCGAGGATGCAAAGTGGTTTAGGTTGTCTGAGAGTATAAAGTACCCGATCAAGCTGGAGAATGCTCGCTGTATCGTGCGTATCTATGATAAGAATTGAAAATGTATTTTTGATTTACAGTGTGCCTGATGCCCATCATTGACGTTTGTGGTGTAACCCTCCGTCTTTTATACGATTTGTCAATTTTGCAACGAGTGATACTGGGAAGGTGAGGGAGAGCTATAACAATAGAAGCACCTTTCTATAACTTTCATAGGTACACCGTTCAATGCCAAACGAAACGTGCTTCAATGACGGTGACAGCGGGTGCACTGGCACATTCTACATCAATTCGCCGCAGGATTACACCATACAGCGACAAGCCATAGAAGCGGCGTGCACGGTGATTGGTGGAATGTTCTTCGATACAGAATGCCACAACGATACCCAACCAACTTGCTACTACGGCAATACGACGGAACTCATAGACGCATTGCACATGTACTCCATAGCCAACACCAGCTGCACCACGGAACCCTCCTTCGCTGCTCATTCCATACCCTTCACGCATTCACATCTCCTCGGATCACTGATCCTGATTGTACTCTATTTGCTCGTTTAACCCAAACGTCCATGAACGAATTCTATAGAAATGTCTTTGTTATTCAGCCAGCATAGAAACACACAGCATAGTCTAAACCTCGAAGATCTCTACTTACTCTCGGCTGAACATCTCTCACAATCAGATAGAGATGACCTCGTTGGCCGGTTTATACGCAGAGATGGTCGCTATAGAGTAAACGATAAGACTTATACAGCTCTGTACACCCACCCATTCAAATCTGGCATCATTAGCAACCATACACGCTTAATCACCGTCATCAGCTCGGATACAGACCCGGTTCAAGTCGGAGACGACGATGACGACGATCTGGACATCTCACACTCCTTCTTACACAAATCCATCCTATCCTCTCCATCTTCAACCACTCAATTACGCCTGGATGCTGCTGTACTCCCCACTGCATCTTCTCATCAAATCATACTCAAGCCATCCCATCTGGCAGAGCTAGAGGTGTACAACGGTGACTGGGTGGGTGTATTGTACTGACGGTATGTACCTTCCGCTGACAAAACGCCCAAGGCTATCGCTCAAATGACTCATTCTGCACCTAGACTCGTACAGCTACATCTGTCAGACCAGCCACTGCAGAGTGGCTCAGCATATCTCTCCTCGCAGCTACTCTTCAACCTCGCCAGCGGCAGGCGATCTCACGACTCAAAGGTCACCCTCAAGTCCATCAATCAACCAATCATCCCAACTGCCTCCTCTGTTACAATAGCGAGGATATCCTCACCTATCTCACTCAATAAGCACTATCAAGACCGCTTCTACAAGGCCTTGCATAACCACTTCATCGCACAACCTCGTCTTTACAAACGAGGTGATGTCATCGGCGTTGATATCTCAGACGAGCTCGTCGATAAGCCTAGATTTGAAGAGGATGGCGAGGAAGGGGACTATGAACACCCACTGCTACGGTCCAAGAAAACTAGCAAGGTTTGGTTCAAAGTAAGCAACATGTCTGTATCACCCCCAAACGACAACCTCGGCGCGTGGGTGCTGCCTGAACACACAGAAATGGTTACTCTCGGTGTACACCAGTCATACGTACCCACAATCACTCACAAGTCACCGTTCCAATCATACCAAGAAATCCAAAATCTGTTCGAGTCTGCTATCAAGTCGTTCGGCTTAGGATTGGATATACAACTGACAGCGCTGATAGTCGGCAAAGTGTCTGGCTCAGCTCTGCACTCTGTGTCTGGCGCACTCGGGTTGCACCACCTGCGCGTGAATTGCTACGATATCGCAGACGATAACCAGTCACAAGTCATCGGCGCAATACAGGCGCAGATGGAGAAAGCTGCCAGCTGCTTACCGCTAGTAGTTCAATTCGATAATGTGGAAGCTGTGTTTGCGAAGTCAGATGACAAGAAAGGCGGTCGCTTGGTCAGCGCGTTCAAGGAATGTTTGGAGTACCTGAGAGACATGTCCTGCAAGCACAGATTACCAAGCATCGTCATAGCCACGACTGAAGATGGTGACAAGTTAGAGAATGATTTCATGGGTTGTTTCAAGCACGAGATCAAGATAGAAGCACCTTCGAGAGCGGAGCGTGCTAAATATGTACAGTCGTTACTCTCTGATATGCAGATCTCCAACGATGTTTCTGTGGCAGAGATAGCTGATCACACGGCGTCGCTGTTCGCTGATGATATCTTACATCTTATCGGTCAAGCTCATATCCTGGCTCTGCAGAGAGCACTGCGGTTGGCCAAGTCCCTCAATTGCGATATCGGCGATGTCATGGCTGCTGGCATCACCATCTCTAATGACGATATACACTCTGCCCTGAAACACACCAAAGATAGCTTCGCCTCCAATATCGGCGCTCCGTCTATACCTAACGTCAAATGGGATGATATTGGTGGCTTGAAAAACGTCAAGGATGAGATCCTCGATACTGTACAATTGCCCCTGCAGAAGCCGGAGCTATTTGCTGGTGGTTTGAAGAAAAGATCAGGTGGGTGAAGGGTTCTTAATCATCCTTTATTGACTCGCTTCGCCCAAGGTGTATTACTGTTCGGTCCGCCAGGTACTGGTAAAACACTGCTCGCTAAGGCTGTAGCGACGGAGTGTGCGCTCAACTTCTTCTCGGTCAAAGGTCCCGAGCTCCTGAATATGTGAGTGTTGATTTGCAGTCGCGATCTTCCAACGCTCAACTTGTCAAGGTACATTGGTGAATCTGAAGCCAACGTCAGAAGGATTTTCCAGAAAGCCAGAGACGCGAGTCCATGTGGTGGGTGTTGGGTGAGTATAGGTAGTTCTACTTAACAACGCCCAAAGTCATCTTCTTCGATGAGCTAGACTCTGTAGCACCGAAGCGCGGCAACCAAGGCGACTCTGGCGGGGTGATGGACAGGATAGTGTCGCAACTCCTCGCCGAGCTAGATGGAATGTCGTCAACGAATGCGCAAGTGTTCGTAATCGGCGCCACGAACCGGCCTGATTTGTTAGACTCAGCGTTGCTCAGACCAGGAAGGTGAATAGAAACATGACATCGATGTAGTGAAGTCTCACTCACACCTCCCAGATTCGACAGAATGATTTACCTCGATGTACCATCCACGCACGCAGCACAAGCTAACATTCTCACTGCACTCACACGCAAATTCGAGCTCGAAGAGGGTCTCGATCTGCTCAGCGACGTTGCGGATCATCTCCCACTTAATCTCACAGGCGCTGATTTGTACGCGCTGTGTTCTGACGCAATGTTGAAATGCATGACTCGGCGTGTCATGACGATCGAGAAGGAGATACAAGATATTAATGCTTTGTCTGAAGAGGAGTTCACGACGAAGTTTGGAAATGCTCACAGACGACCTATCACCCCTCAATATTACTTAGAGTTCATGACTGACATGACCAACGTCAGCGTCGTCGTCTCCAAAGTCGACTTCGGTGAGGCTATGGCTGATCTCACTCCGAGTGTCACACAGGATGAGATGGAGAACTATAGGAGAGCACAGCTCAAATTTACGAATGTTGGAAAGGAAGCACCAGTCAAGAAGGATAAAGGAAAAGGAAAAGCACGTGCTGACTAGCGATGCCACTGACAAACTTGTACTTGTATATGTTGTATAAATGGATGTGCCATCCACTTCAGCTAGCTCTACAGCGCTGGTAGAAGATCGAAGCAGCGGCGAAGCTACGTTCTTCGCACGATGACAAGAAATACATATCATTACATCTATGAACTATACACTAATCGATACCTTTAACATTCCTAAATATATCATTGTCTTGCTCCGAGATTCTGTCAATGATGGTCTCTATGCACCAGCACCAGTGGTCGCGCTCCAGCCGCGACCGCGTCCTGACTTCGAACTTCTCCGCATCCTTGTCGAGACAGTCGATAGCCTTCTTAGACTTGGGTCTGCACCACAGCATGAAAGCCAGCTCGGAGGGTTCGGATTCGCAAGCTATGAAGCCATCATCGTAGAGTCTGTCAGGTGCTTTGGCTGCTCTCCTCGAAGACATTCGCAACCCTTTCGACGGGTCTTGCACTTCGTCGTTGTTCGACTTGACGAGTATTATGTCGTCGGAAGTGATTATGAACGCGTGGTAGAGATTGATCGATGACTTCTTCCTGTTGAGAATCTCATTTGCCTTCTTGCTCTTGTTGGCTGGATTCAGCGGCGCTATGTGCCACCTGTGCAGCATGCCATCGGCGGTGAGGATGAGTATGTACTCGCTATTGAGGTTGTTAGATAAAACCTTTTTCCGAAACACCCTCACCTCCATGTACCTCTGAATGACTTTCTCATGAAGCACTTGCCGATCTTGACTATTGGCTTCATGTTATCGATCACGCTCCAGTTCCACAGCTGCGATAAAAGCGGGCCACCTGCATCTGGATCTTCGACCACCGGTCCGTCATCGTCTTCGCTGTATGTCTTTGTAGGCACGACAAGCTGACTGAGTGCGTTTGCAGCGTTGGGTGCAGCTAGACCGCAGTTTGAGATCTCCATAAGCAGATGAGCATCTGTCCGCGTTCTCTTGTTCCAGTACAGACACAGCTCTCCCAAGCTCTTGATCCATTCGAAACACAGCTTCACCGAGGGTGCCTGTAGGGTGTAATTGAGCTTTGTCGTCACGGATGATAGACAATGCCCACCTCAAACTTGGCAAAGTGGCCAGAGATAAGCTCCAATTCGAACTGCCTTCTTGCGTGCATCTCATGACGCTCATTCTGCGACAGCTTCGAAAACGTCTCTTCAGTTCCATCGTCGCCTTCTTCAGTATCGCTCCACGTTTTGTCGCAGTTGTGCAAGGTATCGTCAATAAAGACGGGGTATTTGTTCTTATCCTCCAGCTTATGATCGAAGACTCTTCTGATAGAAGCGATATGGCGCATATCGATGAATCCAACAGCCTCCTTGATTTGTCTACAGCAGCGCAGTTTGTCGAGGTGATCATCATGCGACGGCCTCAAAGAGGCAGTGGCGCTCTTAAGGAGAAAGATCAATGACTCGTGCGTGCTGAGGTATGTTCTAACTCTCTTCTGTGATATCAATGTAATTCTACTTAGATGTCCTTCCACGGGCGGAGGAGGGTATAGTGTGGTGGTAGCGTCGTACTTGATGCCTACTTTCTCATATGCGCGTCTTCGCAGCTCCAGTTTTGGGAATGCTTGAGTCTGAAGCATGCTGCAACCGACTAGGATCTCTTCGTAGGTCGCGCTATTGTTCAGCCACTCGAGACCGAACTTCCCTCTTCGCCAACAGAGCGAGAAGGAGGTTTGTGCTGATCTTTCTGCGCTGATACCTCTGATGTCCATTCTGCTGAGTATGTTCTTGCATCTGGAGACCATTTCGTGGCTGTTGACGTCGTCTGGGTTACCAAAGTCGATCGGAAAGCGTACGTGTGATCCGAGGTTCGGTAGCTTAACGTCTAGCTCCTTGGGCAGTCTCTTGCTGTTCTTGATTGTCCACATTGTCCACAGCCACGTCTTGGCGATTTTGACAGTCTTGAATTTGAGGAAGATGAGGTTAGTGCCAGCGTATCGTCTAGGGAGGTGGTGCTTGGGTGGTGGAGTGCGTATGCAAAGGGTGAAGTCAGTGGCAGAGTACAGGCTGACGGATGTATCGTCAGCTTGCAAGTCGACGCTCAGCTTCACTTCTTTGCTCGTTCTGAATGGCATAGAGTGGTCGCTGTAGATATCGACTCTGTTGTCTTTGAAAATCCCAATGCTCTCTTCCCAATTGTAGCAGCGATCCAACGCGAACTTGACGGAAGCGCGTTCGTCGAAGAGAGAAGGAATATCCTCACGCTTAGACCACGCTAGTCTACACAACACCCTATCCTTGAGCCTGGTATCCTTGGATGCTGATGAAATGTGCGATGTCGTCTCTACGTGGCTCGAAGTCGACGGCTGCGATGGCTGGGATTGGCTGGCTGGTTCAGCGCTATCAGTGTACGCGTTTCCATTTATGTGCTTCCTCTTGGGGTATTTGTAGAGCTCGTTGTAAGCATTTACACAATCAGTGTTGGTTGTCATTCACAAAGAGGCTTTCTGTGGCTGGGCGGTGCTTATAGACGATACAGGCAGCTTTGAAAGCCATAACAATACACACACGAAACACCAATTTCACTCCCTTCACATACCCGAACCACGTGTGCACTGCCGATATCGACAAAGTGTCAACGCACGCTCAATGACATCAGCATCAGCAGCTTCAATAAATATATGTATTTGTATCAAAGGGTAAACTCAAGTGCTGACATTAGTATTACTGGTGTTGTTGGTTGTAGATGCTTCGTCTGTTGTTCTGCTTGTAGATTCAATTTTACTTTCACTTTCACTTGCACTCGCACTTGCGCTCGCGACTTGTTCATCATTATTAGTATTCTTCTCGTCGCTGACACGAGGTGAGAGACGCTTCTTACTGTGCATCAAATTCGCCACTTGATCATCATCGTCATCCTCGCGCTGTCTCTTCTCCGACAGCTTCACTTCCATTTGTGTCAGCCTGTCTTCTGCGGGTTTGTCCTTGTCTTGCTGAGCTTGCTGGGACTGTGACTGCGACTGCTCATGCTCTTTCTCTTTTGGTGGTTCGGGCAGTGGCCGAGACTGGGCTTCGCTTTGTGTCTGAGCTTGCGCTTGCGCTTGTGCTTGCGTCTGCGCCTCCTCATCCTCGTCCATATAATCTACCAAACTGGCCGCCGTAGCCGTCGGACCAATACTCAACGACTGATGCGACACCTTGTGTGATCCACCAGGGTCCTCATTAATGTAATTATGAGCTTCATCGCCATCATCCTTACTGAAGTAGTCATCTTCAGCTGTAGCGTCACTCGATTTACGTTCACGTATGAATCCACCCGTACTATCCACCACCGTGCTCGTCGACGCCTCAGGCTGCGCTGGTTCGTTGAGCTGCTCCCATCTGTGATACATCTTGGTAAAGACGCCGCCAAGGAAAGGATACCGCATCAGCTGCTTCACATCATCCTCATGCTTACCAACTAGACTATTGATAATCACCCTATTGTTGATTTTTCTGATTGTCTCGAAGAGATCCAACACAGACGCGCTGATCAAGTTGTCCTTGCGCCCTTCTCTGAATGCAACGTCGAGCATGGGTTTAAACAGATCTTGTCTGTCGAGATACCGCACTATGAACTCATTGTTGAGCGTGACGCATGCGCGCAGATATCGCAGGGCAGCTGTATTGGGTCAACGGAGATGCCACACATCTTCATTTTGACCCACCAAGTCTCAAATGTTTCTGCTTGACCCGCAAAAGCTGCACGATCTTGCTCGAAATAGGCGTCTGCAGGATGAAATACTGTGCTCTGAACTGATGATTGGTGATGAAGAACGAGAGGAGGTCGCAAAGGGACAGCGCCAAAGCCGCCCTATTGAAGTCGAGTTGAGGTGGAGCTATGTGAGTGTAAGATAAAAGCAGCTTAGTCTGATCATTGCCCACCTTCATTCGCCGTCGTGTCAGGGAGGTCTAGCAGTGGTTTGAACAGACCACCGATACAGGTATCGTAGAAGTAGCTGAGGAATTCGTCGCTGGTAGGATCAGCCTTAGGTTTCGCCACTGTCCAAGCAGATTCTGAAGCGGAGAGGGGTGGTTCGAGCAGCAGCTTGATTGCCTCGGCGATCTGATTCTTGTATCCCAAATCTCTACCGCTGTCCAGACTCTCGCACATCTCTTGCATCAACGTCAAGCTCTCCTTAGACTTCTCCTTCGTCGTGTTGGCCTCAGTGAGTATGTAGAGTCTGACAGCGTTTGGCTCATTGTCGATGACGATCATCAGTATCTCTGAGCCAGTGTTATGCAATATCGGTTCATTTCTCTTGATCGACCACTTGCACACGTCGAGTAGATTCCGATTCACCAGCGCTCTGTACAGCTCCTGTCTTGTCTGTATCTGTACATTCTTGCCCATTGTGCACAGATCTCTGAGAAACAGCACGGCGTCTTGACGTAACGTTGGTGCTGTATCTGCGCTGTCTGTTGCGTCATCGCTGAAGATGCCGAACAGCTTATCCAAGAACTCCTTGTCGTTCTGGATATGTTTAATGATGTCGATCTGGTTGTAGTAAACGAAGGAATTCAGCAACGTAAAAGTTGAGTCGTCGAGCGTGCGCGCCAAAATTACATCTTTGAGGTATAAGAGTCGGTATGTCTGGTGTATCTTTGATTTAAGGCCAGCGTCACTGATTGGAACGACCTCCTTGTACCGCGATGTCGTAGTGAGGTCTAGCCGATACGAAGCCTTGAGGGTAGGGTAATCTGGATCGTATTCGAGCACGCCGCACATGCCCAAGAATATGTCGTCTGAGAGTACGTATTCAAAGATGACGCTGTCGTTTGCAGATACTATTGAGGGTGTTAGCTGCTTTCCTGTTCGAGTACTGCACCCTCACATAGATGATGAAAGATAGTGCAAAGGGTATGCAATTCAGCCAGTGCCTCTAGATCCTCAGCCTGTGAGAAGACCGAGATAAGCTGTGCGATGTAATTGTTATTGATAAGCCATGTAATGAACCGTTCCTTCTGCTGCACGCTAGTGATAGTTCTACTGAGGCATTCGCGCACACAAGCAGCGACTTGATCCAGATTCCCGAGGTCAGGTTTTTCAGGAGGGAGATTAAGTTGTCGACTGCTTGATCTCCTGCGCTGTACTGGAGAGTCGATGATATACGGGTAGTCGTCAGCTTTCTGTACGTGTCTTTGTACCTGTGAGATGAAATCCCACATCTCGAGGCAACCATCAGCTTCTTGGAATGAGAGCGCGCAGTCAGTACCGTCGCTTTCTGTCCACACTATGAGCGTGTCCTGCTGACGCGAGTAGATGTCAGCGGGGCTGATGTGGTGATTGAGGAGTATTTGTTCAGCGTTATCCTCGTTTGTGACTACGAGCATTGCTTCATCGTGATCACTGTCGTAAATACCAGTGCAGAATCCAGTACCGTGATCTACCCAATCTTGTGTAGTGAGCTTATAGATCTTGACACGTCGCGCTGCTTCTGATGGTGGAGGACTAGAGCTGGGATCTTTTGGTGATGCAGATGCAGTCGTGTTATTCTCTGCTTGTTGCGTCTTCGTATCTTCTGGCGTCGTCGAATTCTTGTCCAAGTCGTCAAAGCCTTTAGGCGGGCTACTCAATTGCGCAGATTGCGGTGGCGTGGGACTGCTAGAACCATCCTCAGTCACTTGCTTGCTGCCATCTCCTCCGTCGCGCTCCATCTCCTTCTCCTGTGATTATCGCAGATGGACGTATTATTCAAAGAAATTAGATAGTACAGAGCGAATACAAGAAGTGGAAATAACTTAAATGCATTAATATCCCAGCTCTACGCCGGTATCTCTATATCTACTGTGCCCACATCTGCGTTATCGCCAGCGGGATCCCAGCCCATAATTCTGCAAAAGGCGATGGTAGCAGCCAGTGGAGTAATAGTTGGTGTGTCCTCCACCTTAGTCTTCCTCCGCTTAACGCTCTCCTCTGGCGTGTTAGGCGTGTTTGGCGTGTTCGGCGTGCTTGATCTGTTGTTGGGTTGCGACGGCATCTCGAACGCGCCTGGAATGAATTTGTGCAAGATAAGCACGATGATGCTGTCATCAACGAGCTTCGGCGCAGCCTCAAACTTGACGACGTGGCTCAATGTCTTGACTGTCTGTTGCACATCGACGTAAATGTTAGTGCCAATGTCAGCTGTCGGAGCTGTCAGCAAATATTCTAACACACAAAGACATTCTCACCCTCTTCTTGTACCATCACCGGCAGGAATGCGAACGGTCTGCCAAACTTGAGTGAGCAGCATGGACAGTTGAACTTTTGTCCAGACAGTCTCTCCAGCTGCTGGGCACCGCCCATACACTCGACGTGGAACCAGTTCCTGCACCTATCGCAGCCAAGGATCATCGTGCTCATCTGATTCTGCACTTTGTTCTTAAGTTTCTGACACAAACAGTGCTTCACGACGCCCTTGTCATCAGCTTCAGTAAGCGTAGGTGGGTCTTGATGGAAGAGGAACTTAGGTCTGCGTGTGCGTCCCTGCGTTCTCATCCATGGATCATCATCATCGTATATGCCAGACTTCCTCTTGCGGCCAGGATTCGTGAGCGTGTGAATCTTCTCAATGAAAACAGCAGGGTCGAAGTTCTCGAACGACAGACCAAGACCCATAAGCGTGAGAGCAGCGTTGCGAAGGCTGCTCACGTCACTGGATTGCAGCGTGGCGTCCAATATCTTGATATAGTTCTCACAGCGAGTGTAGATGTCCAGAATGCATCTTACTGGCGTGGTGCGCACTCTGACCTTGTCGTAGTAGCTATCGATCGTGTTTCTTCTGATAGTGCAAAGATGCTTGTAGTTGGCAATATCACTCTGGTCGATGGGCTTGACGACGGGCTTGCAAATAACGCAAGCGAACTGGTCAGAAGATTGCGCTTCGAGGTGGCCAACAGGAAGACAATCCTTGTGGAATGAGACACCACAGATGCCACAGTCCAAAGCATCTTTGCATTCCTCTTCCGTCTTCACTGCTCTGCAAATACACATGCGCTCGACGTCCTCTGGTGACAAGACGACGCGATCACACACGCGTTTGTTCAGCTATTTGGGCTGTCAGCTAGGAGTGCAAGAACAAAACAAAAACAACCCACCTTCTCGAGCACGAACTGTGCCTGTCTCTCCAACTTCAACTCGTCAAAGCCAACAAGGTTAACACGCAGTGCGTTGGAGATTCTGCGCACAAACGACTCATAGAGTTTCATGAGCATGTCAAAGTTCTTCGATCCTCTGACTTTGAAGCGGTACTTCTTCGCGAACTCGAGCTCCTTCTTCGCATTGTAGAGGAAGCTATCGTCGTGGCTGAGAGTGTCTGTGTTGTTGTCAAGAGCGTTGCGCACGTCGCTATTGAACAGCAACAAGCGTTTGAAGTCGCTCTCGAGGTTCTCATCCTTGATCTCCTTCTCACTAAGCAGTAGCTGTATCTCTTCGGGCGTGATCTGAACGTGCGAGCAGAGTTTTAGAGCCTTCGAACGCCATGCGAATCCTGACGCTTTCAGGATCTCAAGACGGTGCATCTTGGGATGCGCGTCCAGTTTCAGTTGAGCACTCTGCTGCATAAGCGCGTCGACTTGTTGAGTGTACTTGACAGTGCTCAAGTCTTTCACGGCCTCGAGCCATTCCAAAGTCTTCTTCTTGTCTGATATTTGCATACACTGCGTCATGCCAGTCACATTAGCATTTTCAAGCACTTTGAGTACTTGAGTAAATTCAGCTTGGTTGCGAGCATTGATGGGTGTATCGCGGTCGTATTTCTGCGACGTCTCAATTGCCCAGTCCAAATCCTTCTCCACCTGCTCCAACTCTTTGATGTGCGGGAAGTAAGAGTCAAGATTGATCTTCTGACGGAGTGGTGAATGTATGAGCCTAGTGAGAGTCTGATAGTTATTCATCTTTGTCGTGGCGCCATTGAAAGTGTCATCGAAGTCGAATGGGGTATCTTTGCGTCTGAGGTAGAAGTTGTTTGCGTGGAATATCCACGACTCGGCTTCACGGATAAGACTCTTCAACTGAGCGTATTCGGGAGTACGTTGTGGCACATCGACAGCGCCTTTGAGATGTTCTTTGAGATCCTGCAAGGTGTGTGCAGCAGGACCATCCAGTAGAGTCCTCGTGCTCCTAATCCACTCCTGATTCTTCTGTTGGTGATTGAGCACTGTGTCTGCAAATCCATTCAGCTCCTCGTCGCTGTATCTGGTTCTCAAAACTCTATTTTCAGGCTGCGAGCGTTCGATAAAGTTGCTGAAGTGCTGATGACAGAAGATCTTCTTTGTGCTCTTGTCGTACAGTTGCGAGAGATACGTGTAAGCTCTGCAATTGGTGCACTGGTAGTCATCCTCATTGGCGTACTTCTCGACCGGCTGCACGCTCCCACCAGCCACCTCAGCGAATCTCTTTCTGTTTGCCACCTCGTCGTTGAACATGTCGAGGACAGCGTCCTTGAGGTAAATCCATGTCGAGTCTTCGAATCCTTTGTTGACTATGGTGACAAGGAGCTCGTCGTGCGAGAAGATAGGATTGCGTTTGAGGCTTCTATATTTCTCGACACACGCTCTACCTTCTGGGATCCAATCAGGGAGTGCGAAGTTGACTGCCTCGTTGAAGTTCAAGCCGTGGTTGAAGCCGCAGTGGAACGCACGCGGGAATGTGATGACAAACTCGTTTGGACGCTGGTCACATACGTACATCGGCACACCTGCCTCTTTGAGCTGACCGGGGTTTCCAAGGGTGACGAGCTGCAGAAGAAGATCTGGCTGCTGCTTAAAGAGATCGGGTGCGCTCTCTCTCATTGCCTTTTCGAACTTCTCGTGATCCTTACCTGGGACGCCGTACCACGTCTTGGTTTCACCCCAGTGCATGTAATTCACCGAGTACGTGTAGTGGTCCTCATTATGCCAGCAGAAGGTAGAGAACATCATACCGACGTAGATCCAGGGTACGGTCATGCCGCTGACGTCGCTCTTGATGTAGCTGAGAACGGATCCTTCGTAGCCTGGCATATTTGAGAGATTCCAACCGCTAGTCGCGTATTTGCTTTGTGGGTTGGTTTTGAGGGTAGGGAAAGCGCTACCAGTCTCGGTGGTGTGAATATCCGCACCGTACTCAGTTTGGACAGTCTCTTCAGGACAATCAACGAGTCTCCAGAATTCCTTCTCCACGTCGTCTTCCGAAACAATGCGTGAACCGAGACGCTGCTCTATGCCGTTAGGTGCTACGCGGCCCTTCATGAGTGGTGGGTGGGTCTCGAACCAGAATCTTCTGAATTGCTCGTCACGTGCTTGGAAGCTGGCGAGGCAGTGGTCTTCACCTTCATCGAAGCCGTATTCGCCACTGCCGTAGAGGCAAGCATCGCAGAACCACTCGTGAAGAGCAGGCTTTTTTCTTAGCTGGTAGATGAGACAATCAGTGTGGAAAAACTTGTCGCAGTCGCTGCATTCGAGGAGGTCTGTCTCGATTGCAGACTGCTCGCAGGTTGAGCAGGAGCGTGTCTTTGGAGTGCCGTTGGCTTTGGTTGGTGAAGGGGATTGAGGTTTTGGGGAGTCTTCCATGGCTAGTCTCTTTGGAAGGACGGCAGATTCGTCCATCTTGACGTCCTCCATGAGCTGGTCGCCGCCGTTGTTCGAATCGCCGTTGAGCCTGTACTTGATGTTGTCCATGTCGTCGAAGCTCATGTCGATCTCGCCTTGCTGGTCTCTGTCCGATTTTGCTTTGTAGGTGGCGATGAAGGTCTCGTAAGGGAGAACGTATTTGCGATAAGCTTCTCTGAGTGCTTGGAAGTGAGGCTTAATTTTCTTGTGACCGTGATCTTTAGCGAGGGAAGGCCATTCGTTGAGTTTATCGACCTGTGTAGCGTTAGAGAAGTGGCTAAGGAGTAGTAACTGTCCACTCACGTTGTTGTATCCGCCCAATTCTGCGACATCGACTTTGAGACGATAGAGGTCGATTGGACGCTGCTCGATGAGGGGATTGGGAGTGACTCTGTTGCCGTTCTGGAGGTGGAATCTGTACAGTTGCCTGCAATAATTGTGCTTTACGCGTGCAGAAGCAGTGACGGTGTCCAATTTCTGTGATCTGCTTCTAAATCTGAAGTTCTTTGGGGAGTTAGAGGGTGTACACAGCCAATACTATCCACCCACTGTACTATCCAAGCTAAATTCTGGTCTCCACGTGCTTGGTGGAACAATTTTACACAAACCAAAATCGGCGGCTCTGTGGTCGTCTGTGAGGGATTCGAGGTATTCGAAAGGGTTCCCATTCCATTCCTCGTCTGTGGGATAGAAGACAGGGCAATGAGGGAGGTTGAACATGCGCTGTTTCGTTCTCGGTGGTTCATGCGTCGGCGCAGTTACTCTGACTTTATTGAGATTCAGTGGCTTTGATGGTGGAATTGGGATGGTGTTTTCAACTGAATTATCACCGTTTAAACAAGTCTTGTACGGTATTGGATCATCATTATCGTCGTATCTGATTGGTAAAGCACCGTCAACGGGGATGCGAGTGGTGTCAAATACACGTTGAATTAAAGGTTGCAGTGGTTGATGCTGTGGATGAATTTGTTGCTGCTGTTGCTGCTGCTGCTGCTGCTGTCGCGGCGGTGTAGAAGTTGATGCGACGCTGTTACTATCGCTATCGATGGAGGACTTGCGTCGCTGTACGACGCTACTCCTTGAAGATCTCCTAGGATTTACCTGCTTTGTCGGTTTCTCTTTTTGATTCTTATTTTTCATAATCCACGGTATAAAGATAATGATTCAGAATAAAGAGCGCTGTCCTAGAAAAAAATGAAAGTTTGCAGAATTTTACAAATCAAGTAAAAGCGGTAAATGTGGTGCACCATCCTCTATAAATTCATCTCCGCATACTCTAAATCCATATCTAAAAACCTTATTAAGCTTTTTAAGGGCAATCAATCACTGACTCACTTCTCATAGAATCCAACAACTTGGAGCTGCGAATGGCACACAATCTTATCCACTCCGCGCTCACTCCCTTCTTTCACCAATTCCTTCACTAACGCTCCACCCAACTTCAGATTTCCTGATTCAGCAATTCAATTGACAGCCTCACAAACACATCAATACTCACTGTATTCCTTCAACACCGCCAGTCTCGTCAACTTGGTCTTGTCTCCCAACTCCACCAAGCGTATCGTTCCCGCTGCTTCTCCGTTCACTGAGGCAAGTATATGCAGAGCACGTGACTCATTCCTACAGCAACACTGAGCTACTCACAACACCCACAACTATCCCCCACTCACCCGTCTGTCTCATCCTCAAAGCCTTGCTCATCCACAAATACTACACCAACGCTTATAAGCACCGACTAGTTCAAATTACATCCACTAACCCTTAAATCTGATCCTCTTGCACGCCTCAAATACCTCCCCTTTGTCACCTATTTGACTACTAAACGTCACCGTCATTTCTAACCTCTAATCAACCATTCAATTCTCAATAAATCAAGCATTATGTCATCGCATACAATCAAAACTATCTTTAATCAAGCATTCTTAGCACTATCAGCCCTCTTATCCTCCCCGCGTGCATCCTCATACCGCTCCTTGGCTGCCACCTTTGCATTTTCAAGATATCCTCTACCAGCATACCCAATATCCTTCCCTTTGCTAGCACCAAGTCCAGCTTTACCTTCATATATAAGGCTCTCAACGGGATTCACCATTCCATCATTCTTATTCCCCAATCCTGCTCCCTGGTTCCATCCCATCTTCTCCAGCAGATTCTTGCCCTTGTCTGGCGCATCCTCTTGCGGCGGCGCAGAAGGTGCATCACCAGCCTCACTCCTCCTCTTCTTCGCTGGCGGCACTGGGTTGTCAGGCTGGCCATACACCTCGCGACGCTTCACTGCACGATCCATGTACTTCGGACTAATGGCGTACTTGCGCTGCTTTCCTGCTTCACATACTGGCTCGTCTTTGAGGTTATTCTGTGGTTGTGTTTGAGCGATACTCGAATAAAGAGAAGATCACCCACCTTGTGCAAGTCTGACTGTGCAATGTGCTTGCGCAGTATCTCAAGCGCCTTAAACTGACGCTGGCATAGCAAGCAGGCCATCTTGGAGGTGTCTGAGTAGTCGAACTCAGGTGCTGCTGCTGGTCCCGGTTCAGGCTTTGCATTGTCTGTGGATGCCGGTGGCGATTTCTGTGATTGGTCAACGAATGTCAGACTGTTAACAAGGCGACCAACCTTGCTAGTGTCCTTCGGCTGCTTGCCTTGACTGGTCTGACTGGCCTGATCGCCTGGCTCCTCCATCGTCGTTCTCAGCTCATCCTGCTTCTGGTTCCAGAGATTGATCTTGGATGCGGTCTATTGGGCGTTAGGGGAGTC
The DNA here is from genome assembly GCA_004918325.1 of Wallemia hederae. Taxonomy (NCBI): domain Eukaryota; kingdom Fungi; phylum Basidiomycota; class Wallemiomycetes; order Wallemiales; family Wallemiaceae; genus Wallemia; species Wallemia hederae. The sequence goes on from SPNW01000012.1 coordinate 65,712, forward strand.
GTCAGGGTGACCCACTAGCACCCACCTTCTTGTTGGCTGCCAGCTGCGGAACGGCTTTCTTGGACTTGCTGTCTGCATTGCTATCGGATGCTTGAGCTGGGAAAGCCGTTGTTCGCTCACCAACTCACCTTTGATCGGCACCGCTCTCATCGTCCTCATCAGACTCATCCTGTCCCAGCAGCGACACATGCTTCGGCTTGGGTTGGGGGTTAGCAGATGCAGAAGTAGCAGCCGCAGCGTTCGCGACGCCGCTCCCGATGCCAATCTTGATAGGACCAGCCGAAGTCTTATTCAGAGCCTTTGGTTTCTTGCGGTCAGCCTTGACAGGTGGGCCATGCGGCACCAAGCCCTCCAGGACGCCTCTAGTGCTGCTGTCGACTTCTTTGGGCGGTGTCAGCCAAAACTACTCACCTGTAGCATCACCCACTCTGCTTCTTCTTCGTCTTCTGCGCAGCCTCTTGCCAGCCCTCCTCGCAATCGATGACAGACGGCTTACCGGTGCCGTCCCAATAGCGTATACCATCATTGACGCCTTTAGGAGCCTCGAGGCCGGTAAGGCTCTGTTCGAGTGCGAAAGTGCAAGCGATGAGTTTATCCTGAATCCTGAAGCCAGTGGGGTAAGTTTGTGGCGAGAGGGTGGTAGCTATGAACGACTGTGCCGAAGTGGTGTTTGCGAATTCAGCAAAAGCGAAACCGAAGCTCATAGCGTGTTCTCTATCACGTATGAGAGCTACTCGTTTCGGTTTCGCTTGTGCGACCTTAAGAGCGTACTCGACGTCGTACTCTGAGCTATCCTGATCGAGGCCTCGCAGCAACACCAATCTGCAGGGCACATTGCCTATATCGCGAGTGCCGTCATTCTTGTTGTGACCGACCCTACGCATCTCGTTCGCTTGTGCTGAGGCGCTGAAATCGATCTTCTGCGTAAGCGTCGAGCCTGGGAGTTGGAAACTTGGGAAACGCGGCTTGACGAATGCAGCTGCGTGGGCTGCTGAGGTGAATTTTGCGAAACCGAAGCCACGGCTGATGCCTGTAAGTCGTTAATTGGGCTGTGAAGAGAAGTGCAACATCACAACCCACCTGTACCTTTCTCTTTGATGATCGTCGTCGTCTCTACGCTGCCGCCTTGGCTCTCAATGGCTTCTCTGAGCTGTACGCATCAGTCAGCGAGCTGTCGCTACATGCAGCGGTATATGGCAATCGCACTGTGTCTTCTGTCCAGTAATCCTCGAAGCCGAGCATGATAACGTGATCGTTCTCGTTGCTCATTTTGAGTGGCTCGTCTCTGTAATTAGCGCCTTTATAACGTGGATTATGTGATGGAACACCGGTACTATAATTGGGTTTCCTGGACCGAGAGCTGTGTTCTTGTTGATTTGTATCTGCGCTGTCCTGTCATGAACAAGTTTAGAACGGAAATGGAGTTGGCGAGGACGCTGAGTGATTTACATAAGAGCCGTAATCGTAGCCGTAATCGTAGCCTTGATTTTGGCCGTGGCTGTGGTCGTAGTCGTAGCCGTAGCTGTAATCGTTGTAGCCGTCGTAGCTCATAATGGTAATGGATCAAGAGGCTTCAACGCTTCTTTCGCAGCTACGACCAACTTGGAAAATAAAAATGGGTGGACACGGAGATTTCCACACTGTGAAGGTGTGTATCCATCTCTTGGAAATACTCCCACTCATAGCCATTACCAGATCGATCCAGCCGTCGAGAGATGGAATCATATGGTGCGCACGAATCCAGCCAATCAGCGCACGGCTAACACACAGCACACACAGCGCGAGCACACCTACCAGCACTTTAGAATGACGAGGCCAATCACCAACAAGATCATCGCCTTTGGTTTGGTCATCCCAGCCGGTATCTTTGCATTGGCACAGTACACGGATGTGAGTGGTGTGCGGCACTAGCGAATACACCTTACACATGCTTCCAGGAGAGATGGGACTGGGCTGGCGCTAGAAAGAACGAGCTCACAACTCAAAGAGGTACCTTCATCAACAAGAGCACAAATGACGCCGGTGAGGATGACGAGTAAATGTAGAAGCAATCAATTCCATTCTGTCTATTACACGCTCTACACAGCCTGCTCCAGCTGCTGCTGCTGCCACATTTTATAGTATGTTCCACCACGCTTCATGAGCTCGTCGTGGTTACCTTCTTCGTCCACGTATCCATCCCTAAGCACGATAATGTGGTCTAGTTGGCGTGTCAGAAATGCTCCGTCATTAGCTCCCTCACCCACCTGAATCTGACACAGTTCTCAGTCTATGAGCAACAAAGACACTAGTGCGCGAGCTGGTAGACAGTACATCCTGTATGTTATGTAGCAGCTCTCTCTCCGTTTCTGTATCGAGCGACGACGTAGCCTCGTCAAAGAAGAGAATAGGTGCGTTCTTCAAAAACACTCTCGCAATAGCCAAACGTTGCTTCTCACCACCGCTGATCATCAGTCCTCTCTCTCCCACGCTCGTGTTCCATCCGTCTGGCAGACTGTCTATGAGTTTGCTCATCTGCGCCTTCCTCGCTGCCTCCTTCACCTCCTCATCTGTCGCATCCAGTCTGCCATAACGCACATTGTGCATCACGTCAGCGTGAAACAATGGCGTATCCTGAGGTACTACTCCGATCAACTTCCGCAAACTATCCAAGTCAACTTGCTCAATTGGCTGTCCGTCGATTGTGATTCTGCCAGAAGTTGGCTCGTAGAATCTGAACAGCAGTCTGAACACAGTAGACTTTCCACCACCAGATGGTCCCACTATAGCTACCTTCTTTCCAGCGGGGATGGTGAACGAGACGTCTTTGAAAATTGGACGAATTGGATGGTACGCGAACTGCACATTCTCAAACTTGATGTTACCACCCTTGAACTGTATTGGAGGAGCGCTCTCTTTTGACTTTACGTTGATGTCGACAGATTGCAAGTTAAAGAGGGTCTCCATGTCGATCAAGCTCTGTCTCAACTCGCGGTAAACGGTACCGAGGAAGTTGAGCGGTACGCTGAGCTGAAAGACGAGCTGGTTGACGAGCACGAGATCACCCACTGTCATTGTGCCCGCGAGGACATTCTGAGCAGTGAGCACCATCATGGCAGTGAGAGCAGTTGAGAAAATGAAGTTTTGTCCGCTGTTGAGGTACGCCAGGGAGGTGGCAACCTTGAGAGAAGCATCTTCGTATTTCTTGAGTGTGCCGTCGTACAGCTTGGCCTGGTAAGCTTCGTTGTTAAAGTGTTTCACAGCTTCGTAGTTGAGCAGTGAGTCAATAGCGACGGTAGCGCCCGCGTTATCAGCAGCATTAGCTTCCTTGCGGAAGCGAGTGCGCCATGAGGTTGTGCGAATGGTGAACCAGCTGTACGCGAGCATGGTAGCGAGTGTGATACCTGCGAAGCTTGTGCCGAACTTGTACGAGAGGATGCCGCACACCATTGAGATTTCAAGGGCCGTGGGTATGATATGGAAGACGATAGAGGTGAGGAGGAATGAGATACCCTTTGTACCTCTATCGATAGCTCGCGTCAAGCCGCCAGTCTGCCTGCTCAGATGAAAGCCGAGGTCGAGGCTGAGGAGGTGGCGGAACACGTTACCGGACACTCTGCGTATGGCTCTTTGTGCCACATTCGCGAAGACGGCATTACGTAACTCGTTGAATGTGGTGGAACCGATACGGGCGAGACCGTAGCCGGCGATAGCGGAGCCGCAGACAGCCCATACGGTCATGCTTGGATCTATTTCAATGTTCAAGCTATCGACGATACTCTTAAAGAAGAATGGGACTTGTACGTTAAGCAATTTGCCCGATATGAGCAATGCGACGGCGAGACTGACGCGCACTTTTGTCTTGTTGTCTCCCTTGGGCCAGATATTCTTGATCAGCAACTTTATTATGTTCCAGTCCATTTGGCGCTGTTCCTTGGTCGTAATCTCATTCGAGGGCTTTTCGACCGATTGAGGCGACTGCGATTGCGGTTTATTGGGTGGCGGTGGGCTGCTTGGAGGCTGGTTGCCCGACATGTGCGCATGCCATCTCCGCTGTGGCCATCGCGGCTGTATCCGAAGCGATTGGTATCCAATGCTCTGAGGCCGTAGCCGTAGCCGTAAGCAGCTCTTGAGGGATAGTTAGAAACAATCATTGTAGGATTAATCCCTCACTCTATTCGCCAGTCCTGTTATCATGACTGTCGCGGACCAAGAATACAAGTCGTGATTACGCAATATCCAGCACTGTCAAACAACCGAAGCGATAAGATGCTTTATAATGTGCGAGTTGTTTGTATTGTGAAAATTGCGTAAATTGTGTGTTCAAATCTATAATCATTACAATGCTAGCATATCTACCATATTTGACGACATAATGGGCACGTAGAAGACTGTGATTGATTGGGTTAGCGGGACTGAATGAATGTCATAATCTAACCCACCGTGGAGGATTGGAACCACGTGTACAGACACGCGCCGTGGAACTTATTGCTGCACACCTTGCACTTCTTGGAGGGCAGCGAGCGATCCGAAGTCTGAACGATGCTGAAGGAAGAAGTCAATTAGGCGTCTAATGGATCTTCAGACACCTACGAATAACAGATAGCACACTCCGTCACACCATCAAAGTGCAGACTGACATTCCTTTTGAAGAGGCTGAGTGCCTCGAGGAGGGGTCCCGACTGTGTGCCAATGACTTGCTGCACAGCGAGCAGCCAGGCTCTCCACTGGCGTTCGTTGACGCCGACTCTGCGAATGTTCCTAATCTCGACAGGCTCGAGTGGGAAGAGTTGTGGAAGTTTGATGCCCATCTCCATAGGCTGTTCATCGACAATATACGTAGCCGTGACCTCTGTCGCGTTCTGCGCTACCTTGATATTGAAAGCGTCAGTCAACAACTCCTTAAGAGCGGCAGGGTTACGAAGTTGCTTGAGTTCTTCGTGTATGATTTGAGGACTGAAGTGTTTACTGACCACACCACTGACGAGCATCGACAGCTGTCTATTCTGGTTGGACGTCCACCACGCTCTCACATGACCCGAGCTATACTTCAGCGCCTTGTACAGAACGAAGGCTGCGAGTACAGCCGTTGGTGTGTATTCGTCGCTGTCGTAGTACTGCACGTAGAATTCGTCTACGAGGTATGGCGACAGATCGACCGTCTTATTCTTATCGTACAGACCCATAACAGTGAAGATGAGCGGCAAGAAAGCATTACCGATAACGCCCGACTGTCTGAACTGTTCGTTGTACTTTGCGCGCATGGCGTCAGACGCGTGATTGAAATGAGTGAAAGTGACATCCCAAACGAGGAGTAAGTTGAAGATCCCTTTTCTGACATGTTCACTCTGCACCACATCGTCAGTCGAATAAGAGATCCTTTCGCCGATCTTATCAGTCAAGATGGCAGGTAATTTGACTTCATAGTCTGCGTCTACCGCGCTATCTACCACACTCTTCTCTACTTGAGTCTTGATGAGTCTGTACAATAGTCTGTGCGCCACTTTGCGCACTTCGACCGAATAGCTGTTGAGCATTTTCACCATAGGGTCGAAGCTCTCCTCCGCGATCAGATCCTTAGGCAGGGCCTGGACGAGCTTGAGCACGAGGTCCTCGCAGACATTGCGTGGCTTAGTAAACACCACGCCTGCGTCGTCACCCAAACTCAAGAAGAGAGTGCGAAGATGTTCAAACGCGACTGCGCGTCTATCTTTCCAGATGTTAGACAAGGCTGAGTTGGTCTTGGAGATAGCCATGAGCTGGTCGAACAGTCTCAGTGAGTTGTACAGAAGGACGCCTTCATCCAATGACGCGATTTCGATATTCGCCTCAACCAAATCGAAGATGAGATCCCAATGCGAGCCCTCCACTTCCTGCACTATAGGGACGAGATGGATAAAGAGCTCTGAGAGTCTGCCGTCGAGCTCCTCGTCGAGATCTTCGTCGCTGAGGACCCACTCGCGGAGGCACTTGAGGAGGAACAGTGCTCTCTGTTGCGGAAGGAGACCCTCTTCGCCGTCAAGAGGTGGCGCTGCACTAATGAGCAGTCTCAACAGCGGTAATCCTTGTTCCGAAGCATCGGCGGCCGAGACGCTAGTGAGTTTCGATGCAATTTCATTCTGCAATCTCGCTAAACGGGGCGAGGAGAGGGTGTAGTTCTTGACAGCGACGAGAAGCGCTCTTGCCTTGTACTCGCCGTTTTCTTTAGTGTACTCCTCACCTGTCATGCCGAGCCATCTATCGCCATCGACAGTATCGACGCGCTGCAAGACGCCGTTGAGGAGGTCTCTGAATATTCTGAGACTGTTGACGCGTCCGTCATGGTAAAGTGTCTTGAGAGCAATCGAGAGTGGATCGCTAGTCTCGCTGCCGCTTCTGATGACCTTGATGAGCGCGCCTTGATCCACACCCAGGCTAAGCTTGTAGAGGGTGTACGCAGCGCTTGTCCTCAGCGCGTCGTGCAGCGACTGAAGAGAGTAGTTGTCGCACTTGTCCGAAAATGCGCCCGTGCATCCTTTGACGCTCAGCTCGTCCTCGACGACTCTCAAAGCGCCGAAGAAGGCGATGAGAGCGTCTGAGTTGTTTAAGGCCACCGACTTGTCTGCTGTGAAGGAGGCGAGCAGCGCCTCTACGTTCCGCATCAGACTGGAGAATCCGCTGACGTCGTACTCCGCTTCGTTTGCGACCTTATCGTCCTCGTCGTAGTCCGATGTGTGGGGCACAAGCTCGTCGAGGACAGCTAAGGAGGTAGGCAAAGCGCGGTCAAGCTGCGTGTGCAGTTGCGTTCTGAGAGATGCAATGATCGTCTGAGTTGCGCTGTCACCGCTCGAAAGGTGTTGCTGTATAGCTGCGAATATGGTTTTTGGTCTGTGTGCGAAATTAGCCATGCGAACGCCTCAAACACCATTGAACTCACTCGATCTGCACATTGACATCGCCAATCAGTCCCAGAGTGTACTCCTTGACGTCGGCGACGATCTTTTCATCCTGGCTGACATCCCTCCAAAGCTCTTGCGCCGTCTGGTCGTGGTCGGTGACGAAGGCCTGCACGAATATCTCTTTCGAGAGCTGCCTGTGCATATCCTTGCTTGCGTGTCTGATAGTGTGTAACGCGACGTGGTTATGAGAGGTATCGCGATAAAGCTGAGCGCGTGTGCCGTTTCTGAACGCGTCAGCATAGAGGGATTCGAGGGACTGGTGCATGACGGTGCTGATGAATTTATCACTGGACTTGAGGACACCGCTGACGACTTTCTGCTCTGTGTCATCCGCCTCGCCGTCTATGTCTCTATTAGCGAGCAGCAGCACCATCTCGTCAATACCAGCCATCATGCCAGCGCCTTCGAGACCCTTACCGTCGAGTGCACCACTGGCATCTTCATCGAGGAGTTTCGCAACGACGTCGAGTGAGGGTTCCGCGCTCAGTGTGCCTTTCCATGCCTGCTGCACCGTGTCTGCGTTATCGCACTTGGCGATATACGCGAGGAGGACGTCTGCAGCTTTGTGTGCGTGGTCGGTGGCGACGAGAGTAGGGATAGTGACAGTGACAAGGTCTGCGAGGTGCGCTGTCACGCCTGGCACATCTGCGATGCTGTCCACTTCATGCAGCATCACTGCAACGACGTCCAGATTAGCTCCGCTTTCATGAGCGAGCGCCTGCTCTACTACCTCTTCGAGAAGCTGAGCGAAAGCTGCTCTGACTGCACCGTCTGTGGTTTTCAGTAACGCGCACAAGATGTCTGCACATCTCGACGCATCGTCAGAGCTGAGCGTGCGCTCCTTGGTGGCTTCGGAGGCGGCTGCGAAGCGCTGCTCATCCGCTTTATGGAGCTTCGTGGCTGTGCTTCCGAGTGCTGCGCCGACGGCTCCCGCCTTGAGCAGCTTGGCGTCGCGCGTTGGACTAGTGATGTACGCTTCCCAGATACCGGCAAGCCACTCTGCAGCAATCTCTGTCTTGACGTCGTCAGGCTCTGCGGCGTTAGCGACGACAGCGACGAGACACTCTGACACAGACTTGAGAAGCGCCTCTGCGTGTCTGGCCTGGAGAACGGGCGGGGCGGGGAAGATGTTAGAGTAGAGGGGTGCGAGGAAGGATACGAGCAGTCTCTGTAATAGGGACTGTGTGAGCTGGTCCTTAGGCATGGTCATAATGATGACGAGCATGCTCGAGTAAGCCACCTGTGGCGGACTGCCTTTGCAGCCGAGCTCGAGGAAAGTAAGAAGACTGCTGATACACTTCGGTATCCTCTCTTCCTCGTCCTGCTCATCATGCTGCTCTTCGTCGATCGCGATAGTCCACGCGGATGGGAAGCGGTGGAGGAATGTGAGGAGGCCGTCAAACATGACAGATGTGACGGTAGAGTCTGACTCGTTGAAAGCGCTGTTGATGATGACTGGTGCGAATGCTTGCAGGTTGCTTTCGACGAGTTTGCCCTCGTCGCGTCTGAGAAGAGGGAGGAGGAGGGACCATGCTGCGCGTCTGACAATCTCGTCGCCTTGTGGAGCGCTGAAGCATTCCGCGATAGCGCCAGAATCGAGCAAGTCCCTCAACAAGCCCTGTACGTCGAAATCGGCAGGGATAGAGGACACGAGGTGGGATAAGGCCACCAGACCTGCTGACTTTATGCGAGCGTCTTTTGAACGAGAGTTCTCCTCCTGCTCTGCAAGGAGGTCCTTCTTTGCTTCTGTAAGTGGAGTGCCTGGTGTGCCTGCATTCGGGAGGAGGAGGTAGGGTGAGCGGATTGCAGCGCTAACGTAGTTGATAAGTGGCTCTAGCTGGTACTCTTCTAAGAGCTGAATGCGGTCATCGCCCTCTGCAAGTTCAGTGAAACTTGTGTTGGAGAGCCACGACTGAGGATTGGCGAGGAGCCAGGCGCCCAGAGAGGACTCATAGCTGGACTCGCTGATGGTGTAGAGCAAATTGGAGCGTACGTCGCTTAAGTTTGGAGAAAGAAGGGAGAGGTTAAGGGATAGCGCCACCTGCCTCAGTCTTCTGTTGGAAGCGAGGAGGATAGACGGCAAATGGTGCAGCCAGACTGGCAATGCCACGATGAGACTCTCAGTACCGCCTTCCCTGCTGTCGATTTCAGCTACCCAGACTTGTAATTCCTCCACCGCTCTAATCTTTGTAGTGGCGTCTTTCTTGCTCAGCTTCTTCAATATCACGACGAGCTCAGCGGGAAGAACGCTCGCTAATCCCCACGCCTCCAATGGATCTGGAGCAGGACGAGGTGGCTTCGGTGGTGGAATGTAGCGTTTAGGCGGCGGCGGAGGCTTCGCCTGTCCTATGCCGTGCTTCTTGCTGTACTTCTTCTTGCTCGGCTGCTGCTTCTGCTGTGCCTGCTGGGCCTGGTTCTGCTGCTCTGGATCGCCCTTCTTTGACGCGTGCTTTTTGCGCGCTGAGATGTATGAGAATAGAATCAAGTGTATTTTACCACTCACTCCCAGCCGAAGCTGATGATTTTGCATTCTTCCCCATCGTCGTGCGGGTTTAACAAAATGATGTCAGAATAAGCTTGACGTTATTATTTCGAGAAATTATTTCGTAAACAGAGAATATTTCTATAAATAAGATATAAAGTGCTACAGAAACGTCTTACTTGGTCTTGAGCGCCTTCATGAGTGACTGCACGCCGTCGAGTCCAAATTGGTGCTTAGGGTAGCAGATATAGAGTGGATCATGCTTGACGTTGAACTTGCTACGGAAGTCCGCTCTCTTGAAGATACCAGTGGATTTGAGAATAGACTTGTAAGTGCCCGAGAGCCACGTGACACGCATGCCTTTAAGGTTATGCACAGGGGACATAGAATCGCTAGCGCTGATACCGAAGCTAACGAAATGGCTGTCCTCCTTCTTGAGCGTCTCGAGGCACTCCACGATAAGTCTCTCTGAAGTGCCCTTTGGTGCATCTGGGAATGAAGTGCAATTTTTTATCTGGTAGCCGTGATCTTTGAGGAGGGTGAGGATCAAGATACCGACAATCTTGTCTTCAACTTGAGCAATGAAGAAACGTCTGTGAACAGAGTCCAGGAAGGGATCCATGGACGCAGTAGCGATTTGGTCACCTTTTCTTCCCTCTTTCCACTTCTCTACACCGTGGTTGATAGCCTCGCGCTGCGAGTCAGTTGGCTCAGTCGTAAGCTCATACACGTCCACGCCAGCTCTTTGTGATCTACGCACATTCTGCTGCACATCCTTGACGTCAAGATTGGCTTCGACTGGATCGACGACGTCTTCGTGCGTGCAGCTGAGGACAGAGTAGTTGAAGTCGTTGCCTGCAAGTATCTCTTCCAGCTGTTCAGACACCTCGCAGAACACCGGTGTGCACTTGTTATCCTCAGCGAATTTGACGATACTGTGCAAAAATTCACTTTGCGGCTATGTTAAGAGCAAGTGGAGGCGACGAACAGAACGTACATGGGTTGTCCTTGGGTGACTATCGGATCGCCCCAGTAGAACTGAAAGCCGTCTAGCTGTATATACCCTTGGATGTTATCTCCGACGTTGAAAATGCTGTAGCGATCCTCGAGCCATGAGGTGGCTGGAGAGTATTTCTCGTTCTCAGCGATAAGCTCTGCGATTCTCTCTTTCGAAATTGAAGTCATCGTGGTCATGGGAGTATCAGTGTAAGGGGCGCCGTTAGTCAGCGCTTCTTGGAGCCGTCCCCCCATCTCATCATACATTGTGAACGAAGCATTGAAGCATGCGCCATCCGCATCTCAAGTATAGTGGAAGCGTGGCAAGAGTATTCTACTGCGCTTACATGGTATCCGTAGCTTTATTCCTCGTTCCTATCCATTTCGTCATTTTTCTATCAAAAAATCGTAGACCACGGGCGAGTTGGAGTCTTACGCAGGCGATATCGATCAAATTCCTACAGCGGATGCACAGGATGACGGAGCTCTCCAACCTCTCCTTCCACGTCAACAACCCGTTCTCAATGGGCCAGCACGGCAAGCACACTCATTTCAAATTCGTCAAGACGCTAAGCACGGACAAGCGTATAGGGGTGTTGGATACGGATGCCGAGGATATGCATACACAGGTAGGGACGTATATCTGGCCACGTCATCGTCACGATAAGGTGTACACGGAACAAGAACACCTGCACACCGACCCTGAATCAGGCACTTTGCCGCTAGTGGGTATAGCGATACATGGCGGTGCATATGTGCATATGTCAGCCGACGAGAAATGCTCTACGTCCATCATCCCTAAACGGTTGATGGAATCTGGCACTTTCCTTGAGATCCATTCTGTAGAATACAGACTTATCCACCACAGCGCATTCCCAGGTGCGCTGCTCGACGTCGCCAGCGTCTTCGACTACCTCATCACTGAGCGCAAGGTGCCGCCATCCCGTATCGTCATCATTGGGGACTCAGCGGGAGGGAACTTGGCTTTAGCGTTAGCTAGGTTTATACGCGATGAAAGGATACAGGATACACCCGCAGGTCTCCTCCTACTCTCACCCTGGTGCGATCCGTCGTTCAGCTACCCGTTCGACCCGAGCGCGCAGCGGAGACGGCCGAATGCGGGCGTCGACTATCTCATGGACACGCCTGTGCCACGCGCGATTATCATAGAGTCGTTTATAGGATGCACAGCCGGGAATGGTCAAGGTGTGTTGAGAGTGAGGACAGATTTGCAGCGCTGACCGAGCCACAGGATGCCCTACATGTACACAGCAGCAGTCGCGCACTTTCATCAGCAAGTCCCTCTTCAAACAGCGTCAGGACAGCCAGGGGCGGAAGAGTATCCGGCACAGTATACTGCCGCAGCACATATCAGTGCACTCGCCATACATAAGTCCGTCATCGCTACACCTCAAAGACGAAGAAGACTTGTTCGAGCACTTCCCACCTTCGTTCGTCTCGTACGGTACAGCTGAGCGCCTCGAGGATGAGATCAAGGTGTTGATTGAGCGCATGGAGCGCAACAAGATAGAGCTCACAGTCAACGTCGCCAAGGATGGTGTGCACGATCTCCTCATTCTCGGACACTGGGATGAGAAGCAACGGAGGGGGATCTGGGAGGATATTTTCGTGTGGTGCGACGGCTTAATGCACAGACAGACGGAGGATCGGCGAGTAGATAGTGTGAAGAACTAGCGTCTGCACAAAGACGTACACACATGTAAAACTTATACCAAAAACTCAAATTCATTCTCTTTGTTAACAATAGCCTACTGCGCTGCAACAGTGGCGTAGGATGGCTTGAAGCGGTGCATAGGAGCGTGATGGCTAGCTACGCCGTCGATACGACGTGTAGCGTTCAAGTTCTTGTGCACTGTGATCTGGAACACCGACGAGCCACCATTCCTAGCGATGATGACAGACGACGCGAGGAAGAAAGTCCAGATCCTGAACCACTTCTCACCGTACTTAGCCAACACCTTTTCTTTGTTAGACAGCCAGTTGTTGTACCATCTAAGGATGGTGACTGAGTAGTGTACGCCGAGAACATCGACCGACTTTACTTCGAAGCCAGCGTTCTCGAGTTGGTTGATGACCCAGCCAAGCGAGCAAGAAGCGTCAGCACCAGGGAAGATATGTTCGTTCATGAACAGACCCCAGACGAGATCCTCATATTGCCAATGTGGACGAAGACCCGCGACTTGGAACACCATGACTCCGTCGTCGTCGAGGAGGTTGTAGACGTCATTGAGGAAAGCGCCATAACGGCGTATACCAACGTGTTCAGCCATCTCCAAGCAGCTGATTTTGTTGAATGTGTTACGTGGAATATCCCTGTAATCCTTGTTGAGGATTCTGGCCTGTTCTGATGAGATGCCATTGTGGGCAATACGGTCATTACCGAATTTAGCTTGATTTTTCGAGAGTGTGATACCAGTTACGTCAGCTTCAAAGTTCTTAGCAGCAAAGGCAGCGAGTGTGCCCCAACCGCAACCAATATCGAGCATTCTGTCGCCTTTTTTCAGATCCAATTTTTCGCATACCATACTGAGCTTGTTGTCCTGCAATTCCTCGAGGGATTCCGCACGCGTGGTGTCTCTGACCATGCCGCTGGTGTAGATCATGCGAGGACCGAGGAACCATTCGTAGAAGTCGTCACCGCGGTCGTAGACGTCTTGAATTTGATCCTCGTCTTGTGATTGTGAGTGTAAGAGGACATCAGGAAGCATTTTGAAGACGACGTATTTGAAGAGCTTAGGCGTGAAATTGAAAGTTGCCCAGTCGTGTCTGTATTCCAAGACATCGAGCATATCGCCTTGAAATTGGGCGTTAATGGGATATCAACAGATGCAAACAATAAAACACCCACCTTTAACGTCAATCTTGCCTTCAAAGTAAGCGTCGTGGAATTGCTGGTAGTTGATTTTGGTGTGTCCGTGGAACTCTTTCTTGAGTTCAGGGTCTTTGATATCGAGGTATTCTTCAATAGGGCGGTTAGGCAGAGCGACCTTGTCGTTCTTGCGAGGGCCGTACGTGGACATCACAGTCCAGTACGCGATAGCGGAGAATGGGCCAGTGAGGAGAAGGAGGAATACGTAGGTTTTGAAGCCGGTGTTGAAGAACGGGATCAAACGCTTAAGGATGTATGGCACAGCCAAGATAAGTGCTACGAATTGCGCCTGGGAATGGTGTGAGCAGTGAACAAAGAAGAAGACAGCGAAGACAGTAAAGACGACGCACATTGCTGAAGTAGCCATTTCCTTCTACTGGCAGAGGTGGATTGGCGTGTCCTGGGAAGCTGTAGAGCGTCAGCATCATTCATTAGCGTATTACGCAGCTTCATGGCTCACTTGGTGGTGCTCACGCCCGCAGGCTTCTCGAAACGGGATGGTGGAGCGTTGAGCAGCTCAGCTGGTGCAGACGCGGTCTGTTCGACGGGTGCTACGACCTCCACTTTCTCTACTGGCTCAGCCATTGATGATTGTCGGGTAGCAAGAGACGGGAGCGGTGAGGAGTGGAAGAAGGGGAGGTGAGAGATGAATTGTAGCAAGTAAGCGTGGCTGTGAGTATGACAGTACAGGTATCAAATGCTTATTGTCCTCATTACACTCCACTGTCACAGCGCAGTCTTCTCTTTTCGGGGAGTGTTGCATGAGCTCGGAGTATAATCCGCGTATCGATTAACAGTCAACTCAGACTACTTCTCACTCCCGCCCCACTCTTTTCCCGCCGACGAAACTATCAAAATAGGCTTGTTTAAGTTCTAACACTTTGAGACAACTCTAAATAGACGCATACCAAAGAAACACGTAACTCAATGTCGATAAAGGTGGGAGAGGTACATGCGCCATTTGTACACCTTCCTAACGCGTCTTATCAGCGCGCACTGGATGATATAGTCGGGGTAGACGAGAATGAGCCGCGTTTTAAAGCGACGAAGAAGGAGGAAGAAAGTGCGAGTGCGAGTGCGAAAGCAGCAGCAGACGCGTACGCGCCTCCATCAGAGAGTGAAGGAGATGGAGAAGCAGAAGCAGCCGGCGACGACAAAGATGGAGATTACGGTGGAGGAGGGGACGAGTCAGACGGAGACGGGGAAGAAGGAGTAGGAGGAGGAGGCGGTAGGCGTCGTGGAAGGGGAGCTCCCAACGCTGCCAATCTGTCTGCACGCAAGCAGCCAGCAAAAGACACAGCAGCACGTCCACGCGCCAGGAAGTCCGCAGCAGCGAGCAAGGGTTACTGCAGTCTCTCAAAGAAGGAGCTAGGCGACCGCATCAAGGCTGCGACGCGTATCGAGAAGTATGGGATGCCCAAGGCGGGTTATGGGTGCAAAATGGACATAGACTTCTTTCGCGCCTTCTTCGATTCAGACAAGGGGTGCAAGATAAGGCCGCGGGAGTACAACGAGGATACGGCAGTCGTCACTGCGCATATGAACCACAGCAGTGCCGGTAACGTGTTCGGTGTGAGCAAGGTCAAGGGCGGGAACAGGATGGAGACAGTTTATGTCAGTACTGCGATCGCGGTGCTGTATCCTAAGGAGAAGATGTGCTGGGTGTATTGTACAAGCTGATGCTGTGTGTTTTAGAGGATGTATGGTATCACTATCTTGCGGGATGGCGGATAGTTGCTAAACTTTGATCTGTACCAACGCTGTCCGTTGTATGCGCGCGGCAGCATGACTGCGATGAGTGCTAGCAGGAATGTGAATGGTGGGGAGTGTATCGAAGACTTTGTGGCCAGCGCATATCCCAGCCATTCGATCCACTCGCACAAGTAGTTAGGATAGCTGACATAGTCGAACAATCCGCCACTGGGAATTGCGTAGCCACCTTTAGCGCGTCTTTTGGTACTGAAGAGCAGAAAGTCGTGGTAGACATTACCGCAGAATCCAATCACCATGACTGACACACCGAGCCAGTCAATTTTTTCAACACGCGCCGCGTACCAGCCCTGCAGCGAGCCGTTGGCAGTGTTGAAGGCGGCAGCAGAGAGGAGGACGAGGAGATGGGATGGGGACTGTGAGGGGTTGAATACAGGGTAAATGAATGAGCGGTTGACGTAATGGGTGATGAAGAGGAGGGACGTGATGAGCTGAGGCTGTGTAAGGGAGTGGGAGTGTAGCGCTATAATGAAGCAGACTGGAGACACCAATTCCATGGCGCACCACGTCAGTTTGCCTGGTATGAGGTAAGAGAGAAGACCGGGGTATGACAGCGCCACTGACCGTTCAAACGGAGGGGTGAGGAGGCATCAGCGAATCTGCCGAATGGGGCGTTGTAGAAGATGGCTAGTGGGCCGAGGACCCAGAAAGTTCTGAGAAGAAGGTCGCAAGCGTGGATGAAGAGCATGAGGGGGAGGAGGGAAGAGTGGGAGTGGAGGGGAGTAAACGGTGTAGTGCTAGTGACTCAATCGCAACTGGAAATTTCAAACGCTTGTGTAATGGCTTGTGTAATGAGCATTGTCCTCAGTTACCAAGCAAGTCAATTGAGAATCAACTTTATTGAGTGCGTCGGGTGTGTTTCCGTTGCTCATACACCATTTCTCCAGCCTCGCGTGCACCTCCTCAGCCCATCCACAGCCCAATCCCTCGCTGCTGACCAAAATCACCCGATCGGGGGCCAGTGCAGTGCAATATGAGGACACGGGAGGGTTTTCAAAACGCAGTGGAATCAATCGTGAGTATACACAGCATCAAATTCCTCAATCCCTGCGCATACGTGACCTAAGCTATGCGATGCGTGCCTACCAATGTCAAAAAAATTCCAGTTACGAGCACGTTGAGTAGTTACGACGATGGACACCGTTACAGGCGACAAGGGTGTGATGTCTCCGGACTACAAATACTTCCCCGCGATCATCGTAGGGATAGTTGTCGGCGGTGGGTGTCTGTGTACTTGATAAGGAAACTGAGGCTGATATGGCATTACCAGCCCTGCTTGTACTTGCAGCCATCATGTTCAGCGTACAGCAATACGTCAGACGCAAGCCCAAAGCGGCCCAGGATGCGCAATCGTACTGTGAGTCTAGACCAGCGTGGATGCGAACCGAGCGCTGATTAGATATGGGATGCAGATCCAGACGATTTCTATACGGGGTACAACAAGCGCAGAGTGAACACACGCGGTGAAGCCATAGAAGAGGAGGTGGAGAAGGACAGCAGCGGCGACAAAGACGATGACCTCGAGAGTGGCAAGCGTGAGCCAATAATGCATCCACAAGCACTGCCTCGCATTCGTACAGAGAGTGCTGCTGCATTACCGAGACCAGAGACACTCTACTCACCCACTCGCCCTAACTCTACGCTCCTTCTCGACGAGTTCGTAGCCCCTCTGTTCGATAACAACAGCAACAACCACTCCCAATCCAACCTCCTCAAAAGCAGCCAGCACTCGCATGAGTAGAAAGCCCTTGCATCCATCCACTCACTCACTTACTCACTTACTCACGCTCACGCTTTTATTTAAACATGAACAATCACCACAAATCAGGGACAATAATCGCTCACTCTGCTATAATCCACTCACACTCACCCACCACAAGCGATCAAGCAATCTCAACCACACGCACGCCATTAGGATACCTGTACATATTTCATGCTACACTACTTTTCTTGTCTAGTTTGAGCTAGCTGCAATGTGAAGTTTTGCTCACTACTCACTACTACAGATCTACCGCATACACAGCCACACGATCATCGCGCGCACCAGTGACGAGCAGCTCATGGAGCGGTCGTTCAATGACGCTGTTGTCTAGCTCCTGCACCTCAGCCTCCGTCTCATCTTTCGACAGCGGCGAGAAAGCGAGCGTGGACACTGACTGTCTGTGCAGATCGAGCACACCTACCAATTTGCCTGACTTAGCTGAGTAAAGTTGTACGCTGCAGAGAATTAGTCGCGCGTCACTATGCATGTACTCAAGACCCACCTGCCGCTCCAACACCCCACTGCTAGCAGCCTGCCGTCGCGCCGCACGGCGATACTCGCGTGGCCATTCGTAGGTGTATTAAAGATTGTACTTTGTGTGCTGTTTGTGCTGTTCTTGTTATTGCTATCGCCACCCCCATCCAGCTCATAGCGCACGATATGGCGATCGACGCTGACACTGTAAGCGTAGCGTAGGTCGTATGAGACGCAGAGACCCATGACTAAAGGGTGGGGTGAGTGACATGCGTGTGTCTCGTCTATGCTAATGCCCACCTGTCTCTAAATGTTTTCGGACACGCCAAAGCACATTCCAGTGTGAGCCGTTGTCGCACTCGTACAGGATGAGACTGCCATCCTCGTAGCCACTGAGCAGGCGGAGACGATGACCACTTTGGTAGAGATGCAGTTTCATACACAGGCCCGTCTTAGTGTCACCGCGGCCGTCGGCCGCCCTTTTATCCTCGCTATCGACGCCAATTGAGCGATGTATACGATCGACGCCATTGGCGCCATCCAGATCCCAAATGTCGACGCGCGCCGAGTCCGCCAAATGCGCTGCAGCCAGATAGCGGCCGTTGCAGAGCGAGACATTGCAGAAGTTGAGTGCGTTGACGTAGAATTCGTGGAGTAGGGTAGGTTGGGAAGTAGTGTCGGTGTCGTTGTCAGCTACATCTACACCCCCATCATCTGCTCCATCTGCTCCTTCCATGCCCGCTAACATCCACAAACGCACCATGCTGTCACGGCCGTGGCTGTGGATGGGGTGAGCATGCCTCAATGCACCGTGTATAGGCTCACGTTAGTAGTCGCAGTCGTGATCCCGTTTCTCCTTCTTTCGCGTCCTTCTCCGTCTTCTCTCTTCCCTTACATCCCACTTTATCGCTCTGCAGCCACTCCAGACTCAGCACAGTACCGCTGTGCGCCTGCCACCGTCTATCGCATCGCATTGTGCGCATCGCGGACAGGGCCACCACGCCGTCGTCGTCGCCAGACGCGAGATGGAGCGCCGTGGGTGAGAGAGCAGTAGCTGAGATGCTAGTAGTGTGAGTGCGAATAACAAATAGCGGTGTGGGAGGAGGAGGAGGTGGTGGTGGTAGAGTATTAGATTTAGAAGAGACTGGTTGCGATAGAGCAGCTGATGTCATCGAAGAGAGGAACAAAGGAGGGGGAATGGCCCAATAAATACAAATCTAGAGTTACAAAGCAGAGTGAAAAGAAAGATACAAAGATATAAACACATCACACTACCCTCCAAAGTCATGTAGGTCATTTAAGCTCGCGATGCCGTCGAATTCCCGCGTTACCAGATTAACGCTCTCATCCTTGACCAGACGCCCCGTCTGCCAATTGAGGTAACCGATGCGCCCGAATTGCCACAGAGCTTTATCTCTGTGAGCGTGTGTGCTATCATTGTTGCTAGTCTCCTGTAACGAGATGGCGAAAGGATCAGACTCCTTTAGTTGTAAATGGTTGTTATGTAACGAGCGAAGATTAGCGGAGAGTGTGACGTGTTTATCTGCCGCGTTCCTAAGATAAGCTAACACTCCACGTCTCTGTTCCGTCTCCTTGTCCAACCTCGTTATGTTTCTCTGCTTGATGCGATGTATAGAGCGTAATTTGCGATTGATTTTCTCGAGCTAATGAAGAAAGACGTTAAAAAATGATGCTATCGCAAGGCTTATATGCCCACCTTAGTCAGCTCATCCCGTTTCTCTTCCAGCGCAGCCATGCCGACATGCGTGCTCTCCTCGTCGCCGTCAGCGACATCCAAAGCGCGGTAATGAGGTAGGAATGCGGTAGGAGTACAACCGAGTTCAGATGGAATAGTGAGGATATTACGTAAGAGATAGATTTCTAATTTATCTACGTTCTTATCGATTAAATGCTCAAGTAAGGTCTGTAAACGATGTATACCACCTCGAACCTCATTTTGGGACTTGCCGTCACTGTCGATATCTAATCCTTGTTCAGCAAGTATTGCAACGAAGAAATCTTCAATTGCATCCATTATTCCTCCCACTGGCTCATTGAAATGATTCACGTAATCATCCACTAACGCTAATGGCGTATACCCGAAATGTCCAGTAAGGAATTCTGATGCGTAATTTTGTGTATCAGATTGAGTTGTCATGCTTGCGTGAATATTTGTAAAATACACCCCCGCTTATCACACTTCTATGGTGGTTCTTCTCAAGATGAGATCATGACGCGTGACGCGACTTTTACCATTTTGACGCGTTCGGAGAAAGTTTAAATAAAGGTGTATGAAAGTATCATGTATTCTCGATTATTAGTTAGAATGGTCTAGAAATACTGGTATAACAGAACAGTGTGGCAGCAGGTACAAGTACAAGGTAGAATATGAGTATGAGTATGAGTATGACTGGGAAGAGTAACTGAGTGAGACTGAGATCGCAAGTGTAGAGATAGTCTAATGGAAGTAGAGATAGTCTAGCGAGTGTATACACCCCTCACACACCTCCCACATCAGCAGAATCCCTAGCATCGCCATATGCACGCTCTGCGAAGTTGACGTGTGAGTAATTTGAGCCTGGTCTGCACGCCATCCAGAGAACATTACTAAGGACGCCTTGCGAGAATGGGTTAAAGTGGGTGTTAGTGTTTGAGTGTTTGAGGTCGGTAGTGAAAGGGTTATGTACGGTGTTAGCGTTAGCGTTAGCGTTGCTCTTCTCCTCCTTCTGCGCCTTGGTGAGAGCCTTGCTTCTGAGCTGTTCGATTGTGGTGCTGTTGATGATAACGAGCTGTGAGTAACAAGGTTAGCTGGAGCACATTTGATATACAACCACCCACTCTCAAATGATACACTAACAGTAAGGATACCGGTAGCAGGAACACGACTGAGATGATGAACACTACAGCGGATGCTGGATCCTGTTGCAGCGAGCCGCCGAATGACTGACTGGTCGATACTCGGGTGTTGTTCGTGAGTTGGTAGAGGTGTACAGCTGAGAAGGCAGCAAAGTAAGCGAGGGAGAGAGTAGTTGCGACGCAGAAAGTGAGAAATGAAGGATAGTTACGCCTGCCTATACAGATATTGAGGAATGAGCAATGATGGTCAATGCCGTCGATGCACCTATCGCACAATCTGCAATGACTGGAGCGTGGAGGTCTGAATATCTGGCAGATTTCGCAGTACTTTACGCGTACTAAGCCATCCCTCAAAGTGATATCGCGTGGATAGGTATCTGAAGGGTTCTTGTCCACGTCTTTTGGGAGGATGCCTGGGTCAGCGAACGCGGTCTTGATGAGGCTGGACCAGACTAGGAGAGTGAGGTATGCGCCGATGATGGGTACTGCTGGGGAGAGCGTGTACCAGACATCTGGGGCGACTCTAGCGAAAAACACGGCTGGCAAGCCTAGGACGAGGATGATGGAGATGATGAAAGCTGTGGGGTTGTCTTTGCTCGTTAGTAAACTGCCCCCGAAGCAGAAACGGAGATTTGAAGTTGAATTTTGGTAGTTTCTGATGTGGGAGTTGTTGCGAGTGATTGGATACCGCGGTGGACTGCTATTAAAGTGTTTTGGTGGGTGTTTGAGCGAGTGGAGAGATGAGGAACTGTGGTTGCCGGGGAGGCTGCTGTGGCTCGTGCGTGTGGCCTGGCTGGCGTGGCTGGGCGTGTTCCCTACCAATTTATGGAGCTTTATCGAGTTTTGGTTTGTTTTTGCATTTTTATGCCTCGATGCGTTGTAGAACGCATTGTGAGGCAGCACACTCATGACGGTATAGAATGGACAGGCTGACGCAGATGCAGATGGGAATTGACAATTTGCTATTGATTATTTATTCCACTATCAATTTCATAGCAACAAATTCAAATTTCAAGCAGCTCAATGAGGACATGCAGCCGCCTCAGCCAGTCAATAGAGACGACATGGCTAGTAATTTGGCAGAGATGACGACAGATTTAATAGGACAAGCAAATCAATTGAAATTGCTATTAAATCACTTGCCAGACGACTCTAATACCCAGCCACGCCCACCAAGTCCCGCTCAAGTCCCAGTAACCCAACTAAAGCAAGAAATCGATGGATATCTACAAATACTAAACCATTCTATGTAACAACTCATCCCTCAAGTACTCCACACTCCGAGCATCCTTGTCTCCCTCCTTACCCATCAACTCTGTCCACCACGGGAACAGAAATTTTTCAACAATGATCCTGAACCACGGCGTGAACTGGCTCACTCCATCCGCCATCATCTCCTTGAGCTCTTCAATGCTCACCCACTTGGCATCGCTCACCTCGTTGTCGTTGAGGTTGAGTGAAACATCCTTTGTAGCGATATAAATGTAATCGATTTCATGCTCTCCCCAGAGACCATCAGATGGTGCCAAATAGTGTATCTTTGTGAGGTAAATGAGGTCATTCTGCTCCACCTCCTGTATTCCTAACTCATGGTATAATTTTCTAATCGCAGCATTCTTACCGCCGTCGATTCCATCCATCTCTGACTTGATGCTGAGAGGGTGGCTGCAACAGGTATTCGTCCACAGATCCGGGAACGTAATCTTCTCCGTCGCTCTCTTCTGCAGCAGCAAGCGACCGTCTGCGGGTCTGAAGAGGAAAGTAGAGAAAGCGCGATGAAGCATTCCCTTGTTGATATTCTCCATCAAATGACAATCCTTCTTGGAGACGTCTCCAAGGATTTTGTCGTCGTTGTCGAGCAAAATACAGCGCTCTTCCATGAGTCTGAGGAGATGTAAGTATGAGAGATGCACACGCTTAACCAAACCCAAACCCACCTAATCTGCTCCTCGTCGTACTCCTCTTTACTTAATTCCACCATTTTCAACGTACGCTGCCAACCGAGAATCTCATCTGCCTTGATCCATCTCTACCAACACTAAAAAATCGAGATGGCGTCGTTAGCGAGTAGATTAGCAGCCAAGGAAGCGTCACAGAATGCTTTAGCCATGCAGCATGACCAAGATCAGCGCATCACTCTTCCACCACATCTCGCTGCAGCAGTACAAGATTCACCGAGCATCACAAAACTTTCCATTGACAGCTTGGCCGTGAGCAAGATCGCTAAACACGCCAATGAGCAAGGATCAAAAGCTACTGGTATCTGCCTTGGTTTGGATTTACTCGGTACACTCGAAATCACCAACACTTTCCAATCCTACTCACCCGCTATCAACACCGGCAACCCAGACGAAGATGACCGTAAGGCTAAGATTCTGCGCAATCAATACAACTCTAAAATGTGTCGAAACCTTCACGATGTCGACCTCGATGATCAACCAGTAGCAGTGTACTTGGTGGTGGAGTATGGCGCGACTATTAACGAGCTCCTCGTTTCATACGCTCCACTTCTCAGCGGTCTAGGCCGTAATAAGGGCTTCGTACTCGTCTACGATCAGTCTTCTGCCATCAAGGGCAACCTCAACCTCAGAGCATACAAGCTGCAAGACAACTTTGTGAACGCTTTGCGTCACAACCAATTCAGTGACAGAAGGTGAGTAGAGAATACCGAGAAGCTGCTTCCTTCTCTAATCACAAAACTCCCCAGCCTCACTGAGAATCAACTCACATTCCACCAAATGCTGACCGAGTACCCAATCGAGACCAAGTCATCAGCGCTGACGAACGCCTACATCAAGTCATTATCGACGCCACAAGATGCAGACGACACACCAACACTGTCGAGCAACTCAACGCGCATCCTCCAAATCAACCTCGAGTCACCACTGCAAGGCAATGTCGATAGCTTGGTGGACAGTGTAGACGCATACCGCGACGAGCAATCACAACTTGCCTTCGCGCATCGTCATCTCGTCAGAGAGAGGAGTAAGGTTGAGCCACAGATCAACAAGCTGCAGCAACAACGCGCTAGTCAGAATTTGCCGCCACTCAAGGAGGCGGAGATTGCTCGCACTTTCAAACTCCCAATCGAACCAAGCAAACTCCCTAGCCTCGTCCTGCACGGTCAGATGGATTGCGTGAGCAAGAGACTCAAGGATGTGTGTAGCGCTGGCGTAGCTATGACGCACCCTTCAGCTCTCAAAGAGGGCGCTGGTGCTAGTGCGTAGCTGTAGGTGTATGGTGGTGTTAATATATAGCATGCATTTTCTATTTCTTCTCTTTTTCTTTGAGGTGTAGAGAATGTGTGTAAAGCAGTGTGTATGTGTGTGTGTACTAAGCCCTCTTTACTCCATATTTTCCAACTCTTTACTATACCTACCCACCAGTTCTTCTCTCTTGCTCAGTCACCACCAACTCAAATGTCGTCATTCAAACGCCGCGACGCACCCAACAGCGTTCGCATACGGGGGACGAAGACGTCACCATCCAACAACCTGCTTCACATATCGAGCGGGAGTGCCGCCCTCGATGATCTTCTCTCAGGCAGTGCAGGTGGACGTGG
The DNA here is from genome assembly GCA_004918325.1 of Wallemia hederae. Taxonomy (NCBI): domain Eukaryota; kingdom Fungi; phylum Basidiomycota; class Wallemiomycetes; order Wallemiales; family Wallemiaceae; genus Wallemia; species Wallemia hederae. The sequence continues at coordinate 89,421 of SPNW01000012.1, forward strand.
GGGAATGGGCATGAGTGTTCACACGTTATCTCTAGTAGTAGAGACAGACCCGCATGCCAGCTACTCCGATATTGCTCTGCACTACTTCCTCAGCCAGGGGCTAATGGCCCAGCACCGGGTGTTGGCAGTGGGATGTTCAGCCCAGAATGCCATGTGGACGACGAGCAGCAGTGGTAGCAATGTCGCAAACGGCGCACAAGCAAATGCACCATCAGATAACGAAGACGCTACTCTCGATAGCGATCACAAGGAGGGGCGTGGTGATAGTCGTATAGCGTGGCGATACACCTCCATGAAACGATTCGAGACTGGCATCAATAACGCCTCCGATGGCGTCTTCCTCACTACTTTCGACCTCACCCATACAGTGCCCGATGCAGTGAGCAGCGCTGCGAAGAAGGCGGAGCTGCTGGAGGAGGTAGATCTAGATAATATTGGTGGATATGCTGGTGTTCTTGACAAAATCACAGCCGCTTGCACCCGCCAGCGTCAGGATCCCAGCAATGTGCTTCGAGTGGCAGTGCGCAATATTGGCAGCTGGGAATATGGTGAGGGGAGTGAAGATATGATTGTGGGTGTACTTCCGTGAAATCTCTTTCAATCTTACGCCCAATACTAGATGCTGTATCGCTTCCTATACAAACTCAGACACTTAGCGCGGTCTACTCCGAATGTGGTGATGATGATGAGTGCGCAATCGGCTTCCATCAGTGCAGCATTGCCGCGTCTGTTGTATGTCGTGGATTCGGCTATTGCATTGGAGAGTTTCAGTGATGCGCCACATCGCGCAAAAGCGTTCGCACCGAACCATGGCTTGCTCCATATGTTGACACTGCCGCGGTTGCATTGTATCACTGCGCCAAGTGATCGTCACTCACTATTGCGCGGTGGACTCGTGGCTGGCGATAACAATTTAGCTTTCAAGCTGCGTAGGAGGAAACTCGTCGTTGAGACTCTTCATCTAGATGTAGAGGGCGGCGTGGGCGAGAGACGTACCACACCTAGTAAATCGACATCGACCGTGCAGGAGACGAGCGATAGAGTTAGACAGGCGAATGTGGACCATGAGCGTGATATGCATGGACATGAGGAGGAGCATGACCATGACCATGACCATGATCATGACCACGATCACGACTCACAGACTGTCAAGATTGAAGCACCCAGAGTCAGATTCGGAGGTGACTCAACACCCAGCACCACAGGCACACCCAAGAAGACGCACAAGGGACCGCGCAGAGTCGCCTTCCAGTCAGATAAACCCGAGTTGTACGATTTCTGAGGAGATGCATTTTATAGACACACAGCACAAAAGGACATAGTGTAATAATGTGAATTAGGATTATAAAACTACTAAAGAGAGATATGGAATATAGGAATATGAAGCAGTCTCGAGTGACGTCTCTAGCTGAGAGAAGTCCTCTTGACTAATGCCTACACCCCCTCTAATGATCAATGATGGCCAAGTTGCCAGTCACCAGCTTGTTCTCAATGACTGAGTTGTCTGGAAGGATGATTCTGTTGCCCTCGTTTGCGACAATGATGACAGAGCCCTTGAGGACGACGTTCTTACCAAAGACGACATCACCAGAGACGGTCAAATGGTCCAATTCGAGTACGTTAGGAATAGACTTGAATCTGCTCTGGAAGCTGGCCACCTTCTTGAAGGTGTCGCCGAGCTTGATAACAGGGGTGGTGTCGAACACTCTCTTTGGATTTCTCTTGAGCACACCGTGTTCTAAGCTGAAGAGATCGGAGGTGATGAGGAGCAAGTCAGAGCATGACTTGACAGGCAAGAAACGGGATCTTGGCACGTTGATACCTGCAGCGCCGCTGAAGTGCTTGATGGCCGCACCGACGGCAGTCTCGAGTTGGATGACTGGAGTGCCGTTGTCCAATGCCTTGTTGTTAATAATGACTTCCATGTTGAGTTGATTGTTCTCCACGACTCTCTTGATCGCCTTCAAGTTCATCCAAAGGTTGTTGGTGTTGAAAATCTTGAACTTGCTGATACTCTTGAACTCCTCGACGTGCTCCTTTGGTACTTGCGCAACCTCCAACAGACGCGCTTGACCTTCGTAGTCAATAATGGTACCACCCTTGACATCCGCCTTGGTCTTGTCAGTGACTTCCATAAAGTACTCGGCCTTGGAGTCGATCATGTGTTGGTAGATGTTGAGGTCGACAACAGCGCCGAGGTTGTCGACGTTGGACACAAAGATGTATTCCTTGCCTGCAGCGATAAGCTCGTCGAGCAAGCCAGAGTTGTAAAGCGCTTCGAAGATATCACCGTGGCCTGGTGGGTACCAGTTGTCCTTTGGTGAGTCGAACGAGTTGGCAGTTGGGAGCAAGCTCTCTCTTCCGAATCTTGGGTAACGGGATTGGTTGAAGGTGAGGATTTGGATGTTGTGGTCTTCGTACTTTTGGATGAGACGCTTAGTGTCCTCGTGGGTGTTGAATGAGTTCATGAGGATGAATGGGACGTTGACGTTGTATGCTGAGTTGAGGTGCTCGATTTGTCTTACTGACAAGTCCAAGAAGGTCATACCGTCTCTAACCTCGATGATACTCTTTGGACCGACGCAACCCATAGTAGTACCCAAACCACCGTTGAGCTTCAGCACGGCGAGCTTGTCGAGGATGGAGTGGTCGCTTGCCTTTGGAAGGTCTGCGTATGGTCTGACTTGTTCTGCCGCTGGTGGTTTGATTTTGTCCCATTGGCTAGGAGGTGATGTTAAAAGACGCTCGTTTGTAACACTCCACACTCACATCTTCTCGCCTCTTGCCTTCTCGTCGAGGAAGCGGTTGAAGAGGTTGTAGAAGCCGTCCATTTCAGCCTTGAATTGCTGCAACGCGCGTAAGAAGGGATCCTTGTAGTCATTGCTAGTCAACGAACCTTCTTGGTCGTTGGGTCTTCAACGCCCTTTGTAAAACGCGTCAGAATGCTGTGCTAGAGTGTTTGGAGTGCACGCACATCAATCAACTTGTCCAATTCCTGTCTCATGGAGCGGGAGGAGACGTTCGTGGTAGCTGACTTGAAGTCCTTTGAAGGGTGTGAGTGGCTGCTGTTTACGCCTTCGTCTTGCTTACGGTTGCGGAAGGTTGGCGCTTAACTGAGGTGGTGTGTAACGACATTTCTATGTCTGTAACGTTTGTAAGCCGTGTATTATTAAATAACTTGAACTCACTTTTTATTTCGTGGTCGTGTTAAAACAAGAAGTTGCTCGGCCAAGTCGATCCAGTCCTCCAAATCCAGACTAGTGCTGCGGGAATACCAAAAAACGGAAAATCATGATAAAATCGGGAGTTGTGTAGAGATATAAGCTGGGCTATTAAGCACTGCCAAATACTCCCACTTCATCTCTCCTGAATCCTCGCGACTGCGGCATTCTTTCAGGATCGGAACGAATTCGAGCGCGAATACGCTAGTACGCGAATACGCGCCGGTGTGGTGATTTCATAGTAATTACTAAGCGTGGCGTTGTTACCGGGCAATTAAAATTGTTTATTCCCCATTTGTAAGTGTCCCCTGTAATATCAGCAAAACATATAAAAATCAGTTGCAAACAAATAAACAAAAATCATTACATTAGAAAATTATTAAAATAATACAAAATGTCTTGTTTATTGCAACTCTGGCAACTTACCAAGTGATTCATGATCAGCGCCAGTCTCGTTAGCGAACTTCTCAAAGTTTCTTCCCTCATGCAGCCAGTTTGTGCCGTAGAGATGGGCAACGGAAGCAGCCTTAGATTCTGGCGAGTAGTGCGCGACCTCCTTGATGGCCCTATCAGCGACCTGGAAGCGCGACACCTTGTTCCAATGCAACATCAACCATGGCGTCGTCGTCGTGCCGTTCTCCTCGTACGAGTTGATAGAGAAGCGTGGTCTGTTAAGCGAGTGTTCTCTTTGGAACAGCAGCGAGGACACTTGCAGCGCGTAGCCGTGGTAGCTGATCAGCACTGGCTTGTCCTTGGTGAACAGGCTGTTGAACGCTTTCTCGTCCAGCGCGTGTGGATGGAACTCCTTCTTGCCTGCGAGAATCATCAGGTCGTACACATTCACAACCCTGACTCTGACACCAGAGTTTCTCAGCAAGATGCTAGCGGCAAGTACCTCAAATGTCACCTCTGTACCAATACCGACGAGGACAACCTCTGGGTCCACACCGCCGTCGGTCGAGTACTCTTGCCATACACTTGCACCTGCAACGCAGTGCTTCTCGGCTTGTTCAGCAGACATCAAGACAGGACCAGGCTGCTTGCTGCCGACAATCTGGAATTGGGTCAGTGAAACTCATAAGGTCATGAACTAACCCACCAAGTTCAAGTAGTTCTTGGATCTCAAGCAGTGCGCAATGCAAGAGAGTGTGGTGTTGGCATCAATTGGGAAGTAGATGCGAGACAAGTGAGCAGGGAAGGTCTGGAATGTAGAGATAAGGCCAGGTGCTTGGTGGGAGTAGCCATTGTGCTCCTGTCTCCAGAGAGTGCTTGTCGCAATGTAGTTGAGCGAAGACACATCGCCTCTCCACTTTGTCTCTCTCGACATCTTGATCAGCTTGCTGTACTGCGTCATCATAGTGCCCGCAATGCCCAAGAATGCTTCATATGAAGGGAAGAGACCAGTCCTTCCAGTGAGCGTGTAACCCTGCAGGAAACCTTGCAGAGTGTGTTCTGACAGCATCTCAATCACTCTGCCACCCTTGTGCGCGCTTTCTGGGTCCCACTGGAAGTCTCTGCCAGTGATGTCGAACACCTTGTGCAGCTTGTTCGATTCGAGTTCATCTGGCGAGAAAATTCTGAATGTCTCTGGGTTGTTTTTGACGACATCAGCGAGGAATTCACCAGTGGCGATCATTGGAGAGTATTCGTCGCCTTGCTTCTTAGTGTGCGCTTTCCAGTCAGGGACGTTGAGTGGTTTGTGTGCATCGTAAGTCTCCTTGACTTGACCGAGTCTGAGGGACTCCTTGGCTGGGATGACAGAGAGTGCCTTCTTGTTGAAGAACTCGCCATCCTCCTTGTCGATGTTGAAGATGTCGTCTGGGTGGTATGACTTGAGCCAATTTTCAAGTGCAGCGAACTCCTCGTCGTCAGACTTGCACTTGGGGAGTGGTACTTGGTGAGAGTGGAAGGAGCCCTCGAGTGGCTTATTGTGCATCTGACGAGGACCTGTGTAACCCTTTGGCGTTCTCAACACGATAAATGGCCAGCGAGGTTTGTCGATAGGCTTGCCAGATCTAGCAGCGTGCTGAATCTTGCGAATCTCGCCATAGGCCCATTCCATCGAAACAGCCAAATCTGCGTTGATTTTGCGATCTTTTTCAGTGTGTTCCTCGAACGAGCCAGCCAATGGACCGTACTCTACGAAACGGACTTGGTAGCCGTAACCGGAGTACAGTGAAACCAATTCAAGATCATCAGCCGAGCCTGGGATAGTACGCTCGCTGATCTTGTATCCATTAACGTGAAGGATAGGCAACACAGCGCCGGATTCCTTTGGATCGATGAATTTGTGACCGTGGAGGGATGCCGCTGTTGGACCAGTCTCAGACTCGCCGTCACCGATGACGCACACGGCAATCATGTCTGGCTTGTCCATGATAGCGCCGAAGGATACGGCGAGAGCGTAACCGAGCTCACCGCCTTCGTGGATACTGCCTGGGACTTGGGCAGACACGTGCGATGGGAAAGTACCTCCTGGGAAGGAGAAGCAGCGTGCAAATGCTTCGAAGCCCTGTTTGTTGATTGTGTATTGAGGGTAGAAGCTGCTGATGGAGCCTTCCAAGTACAAGCTAGCGAGGATGGCTGGTGCACCGTGGCCAGGACCAGTGACGAAAATTGACTTGAGATCAACACCTTCTTGCTCACGGCGCTTGATGAGCGCATTGGTGTGTGCGTACACCAGGTTCAAGCCAGGGCAAGTACCAAAGTGGCCAAGAAGACGTGGCTTGATGTCGTCCTTGCTCAGTTTGCGGCTGAGGAGCGTGTTGCTCTTGAGGAAAATCATGGATACAGCGATGAAGTTGGCTCTGTTGGGCGTTGTCAGCTGGAACTTATTACCTGTGACACAACCCACGCTCTTTGGAACGCAATCAATCCATCCAAGTTCCACTTGGCCTCATTCTTGAGCACCTCCTCCACATTGAGATCGACAGCGAGTTGGCTGAGATCCTTGGGGAGCTGCGATGGGCGAGGCTCTTTGCCTCTATTCTGCGCGTCTACAATGGAGTGTGACATGATGGTTGTCTGTACAAGACGTCCGCGCCGTACACTGTATCCACGATAAATCACTGACGTCACATACAGTGGGGGCAGGTAGAGGCACACAGCTATTTTTACGTATGATAGCGGCGGTGGGAAGTTTAACGAAAATGTAAAGCAGGTCTCAATCTATTATCATCAAAAGTTCATTCTACAATTTCATTTTACAACTTCAAAGTCAATTTCGCTTGGCGCGCAGCCTCACCCTCCTCGTCAGTCCAGCAGACATACGCCGGGATCTTAGACGCGTCATTGCTAAGAGGGAAAGCGCCTTCGCTCTCCATATCGCCCGCTTTCTGATTAAGTTGATCGACGACGGAGACGCCAAAGACGGTGAGTCTGTCAGCGACATCCTGTCTCAATCTCGCGGACTTTTCTCCAATACCGCCACTGAACACTAGCGCATCAACAGCCTTCTTTGGGTCTTGGCCATGTGACAATTTCTGGAGATACGCAAGAAGGTATTGAGTGAGTCTGTCAAGATAGAGCGCATATGCAAGTGCATACGCATTTGGCATCTCACCATCATACCAAGGTTTCCAGCACTCAGCATCTGCTGCTGGGATCTCTTGTAAAATTTTTCCAAAGTTAGAAGTACCGCAGAGACCGACGAAACCGCCTTGCTTGTTCATGACATACTCGCCGCGCGATACGCGCATGCCATTCACGTCTAGCACCTCAGCCACGTCGTGGATCAAGTGGAAGATGAGCGTAGGGTCGACTGAGCCAGTTCTGCTTCCACCTGGCAAGCCTATTTTGTGTGTTAGAGTAGACTCACGCATGATTCCCAACACACACCTTCTAATGGCGTCAAACCCATAGTGGTATCGATGCTCTTGCCGTTCTTGATAGCACACGCGCTGCCACCACTTCCCAAATGCGCGACAACGATGCTCGTCTCGTCCTCCTTCTTACCGAGCTTGTTTGCAACGGTACGCAGTATGCTAGCGTATGAGAGGCCGTGTGCGCCATATTTCTGGAGCGGGATGCGTGGCTCGTGGTCTGGCTTTCCTATGGCATATCTGCGCACTGCTTCTGGGAGTGTACGATGGAAAAGCGTATCGAACACTATGACAGCTGGTGCGTTTGGTAGATGTTCCAAAACAGCTTCGAGTGCCATGAGCGCTGATTTGTTGTGCAGTGGTGCAAATGCACTGATCCTGTCTAAATCTTTGAGCTTCTCAGAATGCTCGCGAGTCACCACTATCGGCTTGTCGATGTCACCGCCGTGCACTACTCTGTGCGATGTAGCTGTGATGTCTGATGCGTTCAGCTTGAGTGAGTGGAATATCTTGTCGAGGAGCGTCTTGAAGACGTCATTGTAGGATGTGTCCTTGCTTATCTTCTCAGATACATTCGCTCCTCCTCCGCTGATCTTGATCTCGGGCTCTTCGCTGATGTTGGATGCCCCGCCAGACGCTATGGCTGAGAGATTTGTGTTGAAGAGCTTGAATTTGATGCTCGAGCTGCCGCAGTTAAATGCTATAATCATCGTTGGTGATGGACTGAGACGAAGCGCCGCGATCCTTATCGACTCCGAGTAATCCAATGACATCAAACCAGGCGGACGCACGAATACTTGTGCATTTTACAAATACAAAAGAAATTCATTACCACATGCGACATTGTTCTTCCAGTGGCGGGTTCATTGTGCTGCCTTGCCTGCATCCGAATGCTCTGGCAAACTCAGGCGTGTTGCGGAGCGTGCCGTCGACTCTCCATCTATTGGGCGTCAGTTGGTTGCTAAACGTTACCAAAAACATGACACCCACTTTGTTGGTGCGTGTGGGTCCGTCTTGATGCGCTTGAGATTCTCCTCCAAGCGAGTAGCGCGAGCCCATCCGCGAGCAAAGGAGATGAAGAAGAGCTGGTCCTCGGTGTAGTTAAGACCAGGGAGCCTGGCAGACCTCTCACTCTCCTCTGCGTGCTTCCATGCGTTGTATGCCTGCACCAATCCGAGATCACCAATGGCCTCGCCAATAACGAAACGTCCATTAACGCTGAGCTCTCTGCCGCCTGGTCCTGGCACTGTGTACTGGTTGTACTGATTGATGATGCACTCAGCTCTCTCCTTGAAGGCGTGCACCGTCTCATTGCTCCACCACGATCCATTGAAGATGAGTCTACCATCCGCTTCGTACTGACGGCCAGCTTGGTCGAAGGCGTGACAAAGCTCGTGTGCTGCTACACTACCTGCAGATCCGTAGTTCAAGACTTGAGGCCAGTCAGCCTTGAAGAATGGAGGCTGCAGTATACCAGCTGGAAAGACAATCTCGTTCTTCGATGGCTGGTAGTACGCGTTTACCTCAGTTGGGATCATATCCCATTCACCTTCAGCTGGCTCGCCTGCCTTCTGGAACAGCCTGCTGGCATCCGCCTCCTTCGACCTCAACGTGTTGCCGAACCAGTCATTCCTGGTTATGTTGTTGATCGCGTAGTATCTTGACAGGTCGACAGGATCCAACGTGTTAGGATGGGAGGTTGGGTATCCGATCTTCTTGTTGTCGTGCAACACTCTAGCCTTGTTGGCAGCAGCGTCGACTGTCTTGCTGTCCAACCAACCGAGACTTGGCAAGCGAGTGATGAATGCGTCAATGATACCATCAACGACATTCTCAAACTTTGTCTTGCTTTCACCTGGGAAGGCCTCCAGAACGAATGGTCTGCCAGCCAAAAAGCCGACTTGGTCGACTACAGCGTTCAAACAGTCGAGCTCGATATCTTTCTCAGCCTTTGGGTTGGTGCCGCTGACGGTTGCGAGGAATCTGTTGACCGTCTTGCCGATGTGTGTCTTTGGGCTGAGTGAGGAGCCCATGTCGAGCACAATCTTGACGATGAAGTATGCCTCAAGAGTGGTGTCGTCGACGTTGAGCAATCTGAGTTGTTAGTAAGCATAATTCGATCTTCCGCAAAACAACTCACGCCTCGAGGTCTTCGAAGTAGCTTGGGTTCGCGACGAGCACTGGCTCAACTGCCTGAGCGTGGCTGCTGTTGCCAAGCAGAGCGAAAAACTCGTTCCAATCAATGTTTGGAGCGAGCTCTGACAGTTCAGCGATGCTCTTCGGGTTGTAAGTCTTGATTGGGTTAGCAGAGTCTACTTGGTTCCATGAAATTCTTGCGAGGTTTTGCTCAAATCTAGCAACGTCCTTTGACTTTCTCTTGAACGAGCGAGTTGGAATCTTGTGATGCTTGCTGTCTTTCCTTTCGTGAACAGCGGTGAGGATTTCGCGGGTGACATCGGTGACGAGTTTGACGTTGGCTGGATCCTCGTAATAGTCCTTGTCAGGGAGAGAAAGAGCGTCATCCTGAGACAGGATCAAGACCTGTCTGTTAGGATCCTTGCCGACGTCACCGTCCAACGAGAAGGAGAACAAGCCACCGATGTTCTTTGCTTGTAAGAAGGCAGTAGCATGAGTGAGCATGGCTTTACGACGGTCGCTCCTACTCAAGTGCTTCTGGTGGAATGCCCTGAGGAAGTCGTCGATAAGGTTGAGCAGTGGCTCGGCTCCGATCTTGTCTTGAACCTTGTGGTTGGTGCACGAGTCGTACAGAGTCTTGATTGCTCTCATGTTGTCCTTGTCCTCAGGCGAGTAGTCCTCAGTGCCGACATTTGCAAGAATTGCCGATTTGACAGTTTGCTGTGGGCTGTTAGAGGGGAGAGTGAGTGCGCTAATAAACGTACGGTGTTCTTGTTCTGGAGTTCGTTAAAGATAGAGTAGACGCTCTTTGATGGTGGAATTGGGTGGGAGTTGAGCCAGCCGCCGTTTGCGTAATCATAGAATGAATCGCACGGGTCGATGGAGGTGTCCACAGAGTCGAGGATATCGTTGGCAGCCTTGAAGCATGATTGGCTGAGGCATAGATTGCTTCCCTTTGCGTGCTTATTTAGTATTATTGCGTCTGGAATGCCATCAACTCACCGGTGGTTGCGTAGGCGGCGTTGGCTGTGGGAGGCCAGGCTGAGTGACTGTGACCGTCTCTTTCGCTTTCTGCGCTCTCTTGTAGTTCACTTCAGCGCCAGCAAAGAGCCCTGCTCACGTGAGCTTATCTCCGGCTCGCATCTCTCACTTACCCACGAAAACGCTCATGAGGACAGTGAGCGCGACGATGACAGCGATCAGTATCTTGTTGAGCTTGGAGATGCGCTTTGGTGGCGCTACATCCTCCCGCTCATCTTCGTTTAGCAGCGGCTCGTGTTCTGGCGAGCTCATAGTTGGATTTCAAGAGTGTGACGTACAGTGATAAGCACTTATCCAGAAATTTCAAAATTACAGCAACTTTGAGAGGCAAAGTTGTCAATCTCACGCTGCTCATCACAATGGTATTTTTATTATTCACGCATCTCCAGCCAGTCACCCGTCGTCATCAAAATTTTCATGGAATACATAGTCGTGGATCGAGGCTCGCGTTTCTTTCACATCGACGTTCATCTCGTAAATTCTCTCTGGCAGAGATATGCAGCTCAAGCACTTCATCACGCTCGCTACGGCCATGGCAGTCGCCTCCGCGTCAATCGTACCGCTCGACGTCGCTTACACCAAGAGATCTCCTCAGTACGACTACAACCCAGCGCCGTAAGTGAGCGCTTGTAATCCAAGAGACTCGCTTAACATTCCCTAGCGCCTCGCCTGGATCACCACCACCTCCACCGTCGCCAGCAGGTCCTGGTTACGCTCAGTGCGTCGCGAGTGAGTCCTCTATTTTGCTTTTTGCACCCGCTAACAGCATACAGACTGCGACGACTGGAACAAGAGCGATGAGAACAATCGCGGTGGCGGCAACAGCTACGGCGGCGGCTACGACGGCAACGGCAACGACAACGACAACGGCGCCGGTGGTGCTGACGGCATGAGCAACGACAAGAACGAGACTGCTCCTTCTCCAACCACCAAGTACGTCGTCGTCGCGCCTTCTCAGGGCGTTCTCCGCTTTGTTCCTTTCGCCATGCAAGCCAATGTCGGAGACAAGATCCAGTTCACTTGGATGGCTAACAACCACGGCGTCACCAAGTCATCCATGAACGGCGTCTGCAACGCTACCATGGACAAGCCGTTCAAGTCACCTGTCCAGAACGCTAGCGCTACGTTTGAGACAACCGTCGATACCACTCAACCCATGTTTTACTATTGTCCAGTAGCTAACGTGCGTTACACTCAACTCATTGACTACAGCTAACACAACATACAGCACTGTGCATCTGGTATGTACGGTATAATCAACCCACCAATGGCACCAGCCAACTTGACGAACGTCGGTGATGCCATGGGCAAGTGGGAGAAGGTGTGTCGATGGTGCTTAGCTAGACACACACTCACTGTAACGACTCTCTAGGACTCAAAGAACGCAAATATCATGAAGAACGCTGGCGACATTATGAAGAAAGCTAATATGACGAATGAGCAACTCAATTGGGGAAACAACTGGATGGACATGGCCAAGAACGAGGATGAGCTTACAATCCTTATCGAGAACATAATGTGAGTGTGGAGATCACTGATGACATTGCTCTGACTGTTGCAGTACCACCCGCCTCGCTATCGCTCTGAATCCAGGCTGGGCGCCGGGAGCACAGATCGACACTGGCAAGTTCAAGCCACCTCCAGACATGAAGACGCTCGCAGAGTCCAACACTGGCGATGGTACGAAGAGCGCCCCTCCTCCTGAATCAAGCAACGGAGGAAGTTCGACGAGTTCGGCTAGGGCTAGCGCAGGAGCAACAATGACGACGCTCGTTTTCAGTCTGCTCGCAGTATTCGCATGTGTTATTTAAGTTTAATTTATGGTAGTTTCCAAATTAATACGTCAGTTGCTGCTCGCTGAACGCAGAGTGCCGACGATCCAAGGCTGGCTCCTTGCAGCTTAACGATCAAAAATCAAATAAAGAGAAACGACAAATGCTGAGGAGGAAATCCAACAACGCCTTCTGTGGACTAATTAGCGTTAGGTGCGCTGCTGCAACGCTTATTCACGCCCTTTGCTGACCAAAATTGACAGGACATCGACGCTCATCTACTCAACGAGCACGTTCTTGACATACGCGGCATCTGCGTACGCTGCGTTCAATCTCCTCACAATTTCCTGTCCTCAATGCACCGCTTCTCCATCCAATGGCCACCAACCTCCATCCAACATCCTGGATAGCGCCGACGCCCAGGCGAGACTAGGCGCTAGAGTACTCGCCGTGTCTATCTGGTACGCTATAACAATGGTAGTCGGATCCTCATTCGGGATATGGGGCGTCATAAAGGTGAGCTGATTCAGCGCCCCGGAGCTAAATTAATTGCGGGCAGGAAAACATACGGACGCTTAAGCTATTCCGAATGCTCAACGCGATAGACGTGATGCTCTCCTTCCTCGTTACCTTCGTCGTCGGTCCTGTCGGTCTAACGTCATCCATGAAGGACTTTGTGTGCGACGCACCCACCAAGCTGGAGAGCAGCCACTGCTGGGGGATCTGGAAATCCACCATCCACAAGTTCATTGCAATGACGCTCATCATTATCGCATTCAAGGTATGTGATTCGTTCGTGCGTAAGGATTAACTCGGCTCACATTGCACTAGGTATACCTCCTCGGATCGACCCACATCTACATCAGACAGAGCCAGCTCAAGCAGCGCAAGCTCAGACCGAGGCCGTCGATAGTCCTCGTGCCTCCACCCACCGATTCAGCCACGCGCCAGGTCGCAGGCTACGTCGTGGCATCCCCTACCGCAGCCAGTCCTCAGAAACACAAACGGTCACACTCTCATTCAATCAAACAGGCCAGTGTCGACATTAGTGACGGTGGTCCAATCGCGCTCGCTATCAAGCCCGGGGAAGGGCTGCTTCCGAGTCGCGCGACGACCTACACGGATCAATACGAGCTGTAATTAAGCTCAGATCAACACTAGCATGGACACTGATTAAGTTATACTCGTACCACCCTCTCGTACCCTTCCTCGTACACTCTGTATATCACCCGCCGCCCCGCCATCAAAACCAAACCAAGACCAACTCCAATTAGCTACACATCACTATCCCTTACAAGCTGCTATAATTTCACACTAACGGTATCCACCACCAACCAACTAAACAACTCAACACACAATATTCATCTGCTACAGCTACATATTCGCTTACTCTACATCTGTTTACATTTGTTGTACTTTCAATTCACTCAATGTCATACGATCTGTCGTGCGTGCTGCTCCTCTCAAACGTTGCTCGCTCATTCGTCATGCATGCGATCGAATGCGCTTATGATCTCAGACTTGATAGCGAATGTAATTGACTCCGAGCTGATATGCGATATGAGCGTGTGAGCTGATTGATTGAGGTTGTGTAAGAATACTTGTCTTCGTAAGCTCATTCAAGCTCATCCACGCACATATTCGTTCCCGACCCGGAATGTGATGACACCGCAGTTCAAGAATTTTGAGGCGTGTAGGATTGTGAGAATGCTAGGTAGCCAGCTGATAAGCGATTGTGTCTGTAGCTTGAGTTTTGTATGCATTTCTTCATGTTGTTGGCTGGTCACGGTTCAAAGTATCATACACTCTGCAAACGAATCATTCTCAGTACGCAGGACACATGTAGAAAAACAATTCATATTCAAATCGTTACACGTTGATTCACAAAACATCGTCGACAACCAGATCATTCCCACTCCCACTCCCACTTCATTCGTCTTTCGCAGCGTCTGCATCCGTTGTGTTCTCTTCCTGCGACAGTCTGGAAATTTCCTTAAGGAGTACATTCGTCTCGTTGAGCTTGACTGCAATTTCAGCCGCTTCCAACTCCTTCTCCTTCTTGAGCAACTGCAGCTCCTCCACGAGGTCTTCCTTGGATGATGACGCGTGATCCTCAGTGCCTACAGCTGACACGCTTCCTTGAGACTCCACATTTCCTGGCGCCACGCGCTGTGTCTCCTGCCCGTCCAACTTGTCTTGTTGTTGCTGCTCGATGTTCGACGTCATTGCGAAGGGCGATACTGGTGTTTCCGCTGGAAGAGGCGGCTGTGGAAGTGTGATTATGACATTTTCATACAAGGACTTCGACAGCTACACTACCTCACACTCATCACAAACTGTCGGGCTAGATGGCTTAGCTGTCAACTAGCCCTGAGATAGGGGTAACTAGTCCCGAATTAGCTACTCCTGGCTTTTCACCTCAATTGAGAAGTCCATCGCAGGCGTATAACATGCGAACTCGTGTGTTTAGCACGAAAGAACGGTCCTGGGTCTCACCGTTGAAAATAAAGAGGCCCACCACATTTTTGTGTGACGCTGTGATCCGTGTTCGAGGCGCGGATTGTGCAACTTAAGCAGAAATCAATTCCTCAGCTATATCCATCCCCTCATACTCCTCGCATCTCTCATTGGCGACGCACACACTCTTATCGCTCAGATAACCAATAGTTCGTCTTTCTGCCGCGCTGAACCATGCAGGTACGCAAACAAAGTAAAGCGGACTACTGTACGTCCTTTGCGCTCATTGTGAGATCACTCGAGTCCATATTTACTCTTATCGCACCATTTTGTCTTTCTGTGACATCAAGCTTTCACATCATTGGACCAGCAACGTATACATGCTAATGCGAATACCCAAATGCGCATTAAAATCACTTCTTAATCTTAAATCTTAAAGTCTCAAAAGTATAACTTTCGATGATCATCGTCATCAAAAGAAAATCCTGTGCAAATTTTTATCAAAACGCACAGTCGGCAAAAACTTCGCGTACCGGGAATCGAACCCGGATCTTCGGTGGTCTTTCAATGAAAAACCGATATGATAACCACTACACCATACACGAGATAAGAAATTCAGGTCCAATATGTGATGTGTAACTCTTTTCAATGAGTTAGCTTATTTTTCAAAATTCACTGCTTTATGAGACTTGCATGATTTAGACAAGATGTAAAAGGCATTAATGTAAAGTCAAGGTCGTTATAAGAAGCTTCTGACAGCTACAATTTCGAAGATTACGTCATAATATTGAAAGCAGAATTGCGCGTTAAAATCCGCCACAATCACGTTGGGTTGATGCACCAGTTTTCGTTGAATCCGATATGGACACAACCAGTCTTCCAGCCGTGCTGCGGACCCTTGTATAGATAGATATCAGTCTGAGTCCTGTCGTGATCGCAAGTATGTCCAGCAAAATCTCCACCTGGACTACCATCCTGGTAGTACCCACAAGTCTCCTTCAAAGCTTTCAATTTCTTCGGGAATGAGTCCGCATGCTCTGCTGTTCCGGAAGTCTCGATGATTGCATCCCCATTTTCCCACCAATGGTGTCTGCCTTCTACTACGCCATTGTACATGTCGTCGATGAGCTTGAGGGCGTTCTCTCTTGGTGCCGTCTCATTAGGATCGCAACAGATATCAAACTTTGCCGACACAGCCTGAAGTGCGACAAGGACGAGAGGTGCGCCGAGAATACCAGTACGGAATAACATCTTGATATACTATGTGATGATGGTTAGCAATTTACGAAGAAAGCAGCGTATTTAAATGTAGCGGACACAGCATCCCATTAGTACCGTCAAGCACAGCAGTCACGTGCACCAGGGTTCAACCTAGCAAGACCCTCATGTGGCTTGGCAGGACCCTGAGACTTAATAGATCATAAAATTAGTGAAATTCATCAGTATTTTAAACACAAATCCTCTTGCATATGCACATATCGTTACGGAGTGAGATTGAAACCAAAGTGAAGAAACCGCGCGCGACGCCACTAAGCAGCCAAGCCAGCAATACGGCGCAAGTGCGGAACACTCACGGTACCCGGAATGTACAGATCCAATCCGATGACTTGGCGTGGTTGCGGAAGTTCAAAGTTTGATCCCTCCTCTTCAGCAAGAAGAAGGTGATCGTTCCTGTCGCTCGACAACCTCGCGCTGACGGTCTGTAAGACGTGAGGTGACAATGGACTCTCGTAGTCAGCGATCATGTAGCCTGTGATAAGCTTGTGGAGTTGAGATGGCGAAAGAATCCAGCACACATCGAAGATAATCTCCATGTCCTGAGTAGTGGCCTTCTTCAATTGCAGAAGCTTGGTGGCTTGCATCATGTACTCCAGATGCAAACAGCCCTCCGGCAAGTCGTGGCTCTTACACCACTCCTCCAGTCTTGTCAGGTTGTACTGAATCTGCATGGCGCGCTTCCAAGAGTTGAAGTTGCGTCTCATGAGCAGATCATTGAAGCCGACATTGCCAATGAGTCTCAACAGCTCAGTCATTACTTGCAGCACAACAGGCTCGTCGAGGCGGTATGACTTGAGACACTTCCAGACCTTGTTGAGCAAGTTGAGGATGTCGTCCATACTGAAGGCTGGCTGTGAGTTGCCTTGAAGGAGTCTGTTGAACAATCTGCCGCCGGTGTCAGAGGTGATAAAGCCCGGCAAGGATTGCGACTCGATGAGCGCTGGCACGATCATCTTGCGCAGCTTCTTCTTTGTCTCTTCCATGAACGCGAAGTAGATGTTGTACTCCAAGCTCTCGAGATCATGCTTGACGACGGTGATGAGTTGTTCGTAGGCTGGCCAGTCGAGTGGACGATCTGGATCGTCACCGCCTGGAACAATACCCTGGAGCATGTCATCCTCCGTCACGCACACGAAGGACCAGACTTCATGCACGTTCGACAGCCAGAACAGTCCTGGGACAATAGCGTCCTCTCCTTGGAAGCTCATAACGTGCTGCTGGATAGTCTGCATGACATTCGCCAACAGTCTCTCGCTTTCCATGATGAGACAGTACTTCCACATTTCGTTGGTGACAAGCGACATGATGTGGGCTGGGAAAAGCACCTCCTTGGCAGAAGGTGGGTTCTGCAAGCTTGGCAGAGGAACCTTGAGCTCGTGAATCATCGTGGCCAAGATATCCTCATCGATGCTCTGCTCGTCCTCAAGCAGCTTGATCATCTCCTCAGATGGGTCATCGAGAACCTCTGGGAAATATGCGCGACCATTTATTCCCTTAGACTTGCTTGCGTTGTCGGCTGATGGGTATGCTACAGACACAGCACGTGGCGTGGCCTCATTGCGCTTGCCAGCAGCGAGAGCTTCATCAGAAGAGTCACGACCTTGACCATTCTGCTCCAAGAATGCACCGTTAGCTGAGTGTCTGCGTTGACGGCGCTTGCTTGGAGGCAGGTTGAGAGCTTCAAATGCGTCAGTCGCATCGCCGTCCATTGTTGGGCTCTGGGCGCCATTGACCAGCGCAGCGACGTTCTCGTTCGACTTGCCGAGGTGCATTGAGAAGGTTGGCGCAGTGATCTGCTTAGACTTGCCACTGCCGTGCTCGAGTGCATTCAGAGTGTTGGCGCGATGAAGTTGGTCCTTCAGACTACCAATCTCGGCCTTGAGTTGATTGACAACAGTTTCGTCAGCGGCACGAGCAGCGGCTTCCGCTGCCTGCGCACTCTTGGTGTCGATCTCTTGAGCTTGGTTGACCAATTCGTCCTTGTGTTGCTGGATTTGCTTGTCACGCTCTTGAATGTCAATCTTGAGCGTGGACACTTGCGTCTGAAGCTCGCGCTTGAGTGCCTCGAGCTCGTTGAAGTCGGCCAAAGCCACCGTAGGCTTGGCAAGCTCAACCATCATCTCCTTCAAGCGCTGATCGCTATCCTCGTGGCGATTTTGCATTGTGCCAATCTGCTTCTCGAGCTGGTTGCAGCGACGCGTGAGATCCTTCTTCTCTTCACGGGTCTTTTGAAGATTCTGTGTAAGTTCGACGACCTTGTTCTCAAGCTTGTAGGAGACTTCTTGAATATGAGCGACGGAACGAGCCTCACTCTTGAGCTGTTTGAACTCTTTGCGAGCAAGTCTACGTCTGTAGCAAGCTTGCAAGTGAACAACGCCACGCAGCGACTTCTCGTGTTCGCGACGTGCAAGACTATTTCGACATTAGCACTGCATGATAGTGAGAGACGAAGACTACTCACACACCACGCGCAACGCTTTGCAACGTGAGGGCAGATGATCTATATTTGAAGTCCGCAAATCCAGCTCTAGCTTGCATACCACGGAGGTCTGAAAGAGTTAGTCAACATCTCATGCAATAATATATAGACTCACGAGCTTGACACATGATGACGATCTTGCGAGCAGCTTGGAATTTGGCAACAGCCAGCTTTCTACGACCAGCGCTTTGTAATCTGAATATAATGGTATCACGACGGAGGTTCTCGACATATCTAACGGCCAACATCTTCCTCCACCAAGTTTGAATAGTCACCGTAGCTTCACGCATCTTCTTGTAGTGCTTGACGTGCAAGTATCTCAAGATGTTCTTCTGGATCAAAGTGACGAGCGCATTGAGACGATCAGCACGAAGCTTCTCGAGGTACGCTAACATTCCCGCTCTGAAGAAGATCTTGGTCAGACCGATCTGATACTTATCTTCATCCTTCAGGTTGTCTTGCAAGATTTGAAGACAAAGACCCTTCATGTCGCCCGGCCAGTGCTCAGAGCTGACGAGCGGGTAGTAACGATCAGTGAACTCAGCGAAAGACCATCTGGTTGGGTAACCTGCGCTAGAGATCTTGATAGTCTCGAGAACACCACATGCACGGAGCTGGGACAAGACCTGCTGCGAGTCGATGTCCCACGCCTTCTTCTGCTCGTTTGGCTTGATACAACGGATGTAGTGTGCGTTGGTGTTGTTGATCGTGTCCATGAGCGAGATCAAAGAGCCCTTAAAGATGGATCCGAGAGTAGGCTTCTTGAGGTTTTGGCGACGACCTACACCCACACTGTTGGAGGCCGTGGAGGCAGCTGGAGTGGCTGCTGCATTCGATGCCACAGCTACTTCGATGACCTCGCGAAGGAACTCATTCGATGAGCTGCCAAGGAGTTGAAGATGCTCGTCTGGGACTGTGTCACGGTTCTTCTCGAGGAAACCTTCCGCTTCGTAGGAAACATCGTGGGCGTAGTGAGCGACTGTGAACGCAGTGTTACCAAATCTTGGCTTCTTGTAGATGTCCTTGTACTCCGGTTTGCCGAGCTGTGTGTGGAGCTTCTCGAGGAAGTTTTGATCGGTACCAGATGGCATTCTAGACTCTTCATCGAGGAGCGAGAGGACACCGAGCTTTCCTTCAATCATATCGATGGTTGGTCTGTTGTCGGAGAAGGAGATGAATTCCCAACGGATCTCTTCCTTGATATACTCATCTTGTTCAAGCTTGAAGACGTGAGCGTTGAACTGGAGAAGTCGTTAGTGAGTGATCTACATATTAATTGCAAACTCACCTCTTGTTGCAGCTTCTCGTTAGCGTAGTTGATACAGAACTGCTCAAATGAGTTACGCTTGAAGTGTTCGAAACCGTAAATATCCAAGACACCAATGAAGCTGTTGAACTTGGCAGCCTCGTCCTCCTTGTAGAGTGCCTCATTGAGAACGGCAACGAGCCAATCGAAAAGACAGGCGTAGATGTATTTGGCAACGGAGTCTCTAACAACACTAGCCTGAGCAGCGTTGAGTGAGCTGACGATTGACTCTCCACGTGTAGTAATCTGCTTCTTGACAGTCCATTTCTTGAAGTCAGCTGGATTGATGCCTAGGAACTCAGTTGCGATCTGGAACGCTTCATCGTCTTCGTTAAGAACAGCGTCTGTTCTAGTCTGACCGATCTTGACATTACCGAGGTGAAGCAGAGCTGCGAGGAGCTTGAAGATATTCCACTGCTTCTCGACACCGATGCCAAGAGTGGAGAGGGCCTTCTGGGTGACTTCGAACTCAGCAGCATCGTCGACACCTGGAATCAATGCTGAACCACCTTGACTGAGATAATGGAAATCGCTGCTTGCACCGAGGCGCAATTCAGCTCTCTCTTTCGGAGGTACACCAGCGCAGAGTTGGTGGAAGATATGGTAATTCCTTTCACCTTCGGGCTGGAAGATCAATCTTGATCTCTCCAGGAGGTATATGCTTGTCTGAGCGCCAATGATGTTGCACTGCTTGTCGAAAAGAATTTTGAGGTATCTACCGAATCTACTGGAGTTGTTGTTACGGATAGTTTTAGCGTTACCGAATGCCTCCATGACGGGATTGGTAGCAAGAATGCTGGCGTCTGTACCGCTCGAAGCACCGCCTGGACCGTCTTGGCCCAAGAAAGCGAGGTATTGCATGATGTGCCTAGCAGAGACAGTTTTACCAGCACCAGATTCACCGGAGACGACCATTGTCTGGTTCTTGTTCTCTCTGGTCATGGATGCGTGGGCATCTTGCGCTATTGCGTAGATGTGAGGTTCCAGCTCACCGCGCCTGCGCGTAGAGTAAGCCTGCATGATAGCGGGGCCGTAGATAGAGAGCTTTGCGAATGGATTGACTGCAATGAGGACGATGCCCGAGTAGGTATAGATGGAGTGCTGAGCGTAGCGACGCTTGATGGAATAGAGAACAGCTGGCTGTGTATTGTGTAAGAAAGAAGAATTCCACTCTATTCATCACCCACCTCGTTCAAATACGACAAGTTGACGAGATCATCCGTACCCTCGAGGAGCACCGGGTTTCTTAGCAGCGGAAGGTCCTTGTCTGTCGCTTTCCTTGTGATTTCCTAGAGATCTCTGGTAAGCGTGGCTGCTGCCATCTCTCGTACCCGACTCACGTTCTCCCTCTCATCCTTGAAGACGATTTCCTCTCCATTGTTGGCGACGACTTGAGCACCGATCCATCCCTCTGCTTTGTCCGAAATCCAGACTCGGACGCCAATTGAGTACTCGCTCATGATCGTTGAAGAGAGCGAGACGTTACAGCTCACTCGGAATTACGCAGTTATTGGCATTTCAAAAGGAAGCGGGGATGATTATTAATTGAGTATCTAGACCTCTCGTACTCACTGTGCACCTTATTCATCCTGCAGCTCATTCACCGTTGCTGGCGCACAGGCCCACGAAGCAGCCTGAGACGAATCGAGGGGAGATGCAGGTACAGATGCGACTAGTAAGTAACAGCGTCTTCAAAGAAAACAGCGTTCATCTATCCGCAGAATGCAACCGGCAAACTCTAATAAGCTTTGAGACACTCATTCAACAACTAAGTATAGACAGAAGCTGGTTATCATTTATTTTACAGAATCAAAGGCAAAGATCATTGTTAATATTCATTTTAGTATCCAAACTGCATTGGCTGTCAGAAAGAGTCTAGCACATAACCGCTACCGCTACTCACACCTCCTTGGAGTCCAGTCGCTTGAGGCATCATTCCAGTAGCCTGTGGCATCATGCCCGTAGCTTGAGGCATCATGCCAGTGGGCTGAGGAGCCACACCGTTTGCACCGTTCCATCCTGCTGGTCCACCAATCATCAGCGTCTGCTATTGGGCTGCGTTAGTGTTGAAATTTAACAAACAGCTGCAACCCACGTTAAACCCTGGTCCCATGATTGGCTGTGAATCCTCATCTTCCTCCTTCTTAGCAGTCTTGTTCGCCTGCTCCTCGACCTTCTTCTCGAGCGCCTTGATACGTTCTTGCGTCTGTCTCCTCAGCTCGAATTGGTATGGCTTAGCAAAGTCCTCGAGAGCATTGAACCAAGCGAGCTCCTCTACGACGTCTGGTCTCACGAGCTTGAAGCAGAGGTACAAGTGAGCAGTGAAGAGCTCCTTGTTGCCAATGTCAACCCAGTAGCTCAACAGATCTTCTGAGACTTGCACATCTTCACTGGTAGCTGCAGTTTGAATGGCGTCGACGTACAGCTTGTCGCTCTTGGAGAGGTTGATCGATTCCTCGTACTTCTTGTTGACCTTAAAGAGATGTGCTGCGATTCTTCTGAATGCCAACAACTCGTGAAGCTCCAGTCTCTTGGCGAGGCTGAGGTGGTCGAAGTTCTGGTATTGGTCAATGACGTCCAAAAGAGTCTTGTAGTCCTCCTCCTCGATCAGCAAGTCATGTACTGCTTCGTTGACAGCCGCGACATCCAAGTTCTGCACAGCCATCAAGTAGGCACGGACTAACGGCAGGTTGTCTGAGTGTCTGAACATCGACACAACTCTAGAGTGGTCGATACGAGGGATGAGGGCAGTGAGAAGGTCGGTGAGAAGCGTTGGGTGTTGCTCTTGGTAGAATGCAAGCGCCTTGTAGAAAATCTCGGCGTTGGCGACCTTGCTGAGCACATCACGGAATTGTTGGTGGTCCCATGCGTCAGCGCTGTGCTCGATGGTGTTGAGAGCAGCGTTGTCCCACTCGGCGTAGGCGATGTACAGATAAACAAGTTCTCTCCTACTGAGCGTTAGATTGATCAACTATGAGGCTAACACCCACCAAAGATGGCCTTCCTTAGCAGACTTGATGACCTTTGGAATGTTGAGACGAGAGCCGTAGAGTCTGAGCGGCGTGTCAATATAATTAACAATGCACTACACCACTCACTTCAAATGCTCGAACATGCGTTCTGGTTGGTACTTAGCGTACGCGATAGCAGTCTCAGTGAAGAGACCCATGTGAGCGCGCTCGAGGCCAAGACCAGCCTCGAAGAGATCGAGCATTTCCTGGAAGAGGCCGCGCGACTCGTAGAGTGAGATGATAGCCTGGAGCTCCTCAGGGTGAACGATCAAATTAAGGCCACAAATCTTAGCGAGTTTGAAGTCCTCCTTATCAACGCAAGCGAGACAGACTTGTTTCCAAACTTGAGTGTTACCAGCCTTACGAGCGCACTCCACAGCAGCCTGGTTGTCCTCGAGATAAATGAGCGTAGTGGCCAATCTGGCGTAGTTGGAGATAGATGTGAAGAGGACCTTGGCAGCCAAGTAGAGACCGTCGTTGAAGCATTTTTCTCCTACTTCGAGCACATCAGCGACGTTGGTCATGTGAAGGAAGTCTTCAGCGTCTTGGAGTCTCTCAGTCTTGCACAGACAGTAGACGAGCGTGGAGTCGATCTTTGGTTCACGGGCTGTGTTGCGTGCCATTTGCAAATACCTGACCAAGTCTTCGTGCTTCTCTGCACGCTCTGACATCTCGATGACCTCTGCGAAGTTGGATGGATCGTTGGCCTTGATGTAAGACTCAATGGCGTCCGTGATTCTCAAACCGTCGAGTTGTGCCTTTGCGAGACGAGCCCAGAGAGCTGGTTCATTGATCTTGTTCGTGAAGTCGTAAGCGCGGTCAATGGACACAATGTGCTCGACGAGAACGATGAGTGCGTCGAGATGAGCGTCGTGCTTCTTGTAGATAGTGAAGGCCTCCTCGTGCAAGTCATTGTCGATGGCGATCTTGGCGATCTCGTTGTGATCGTAGTTGTCGAGCTTGTTGATGTAGTTCATGACTCTTCCTTGGTCGCTTCTGATTGCAGTCAACAAGAGCAAGTTCTGCAAACTGCCGTTGTCGCTGAATGAGGTTGGGTTAAGGATGATCTTCTCGAGGATATCCACAAGCTCTTGCTGCAAACCGGCGGTCATGAATGCCTTGACTGCAACTGAGACGTCATCTGGGTTTTGGGATTCTGGGATTGCCACTGCAGAAACTTGGTCGATAAGCAGACGACGGTGCTCGTTGGCATCAGTGAGCACTTGACTCCAGAGGTCGAGGTCGCGGCGCTTGACGAGATAACGAGCTTGGTGCTTGTACATGCCGTTCTCGTTGGTGATGGCAATCAACTCGTCGTCGCAGAAGCCCTTTGCGAATGCGATGAAAGCGAGGTATGGGTCGCGCTTCTCGCAGTATTTACCGACAACGAGGGGCTCGTAGATATTGTTCTCCTTCAAGAATTGCTCTGGGTTGTTGTTGCTGTCAATGTAGATCTTGGCCAAGGCGTTGTAGATGGCAGCATCTTGTTGACCAGCGTTGATGCGACCTTCGAGCCATGGGAGGATAAGCTTGAGACGGTTGCGCTTCTCAACCTCATCGACAAGCTCATTGACGTCAAACAATCCATGCACTGAGGAAAGCAAGTTCTTGATGGTTTGCTCGTCACAGTCAACATCCAACAAGCCACCAACAACCTGTGGCAGACGAGCTGAGTTGACCTGCTGCACGTACGTGGAGATGAACTGAGTAAGTCCGTTTTGGAACAAGTAGAGGACAAGGTCGTGGACAAAGTCGAACCTGTCGCAGACAATAATGAGTGGAAGCTGGTCAGGCAGCTTGACCTCCTTGAGGAAGTTCTTGACCTTTTCTGGGTTGTAGAAGTTGGATTCACGGACAATTCTCTCAACCTCGCGAATCTGGCCGGTACGAGTAGCAGCTTGGATATACTTGAAGTGAACTTCAGAGTCTTCACTCAAGTTGACGACAGAACCGAGGAAGTAGTAGAGACCCTCGAATGTTTTGAAGTTTTCAAACATCTCAATGAGCTTGTGGGAGCCAAGGAGCTCGCTGTACTTGGTGGCGATCTGAACAACCATTGGAAGGGTTTGTCTAATGTTGACCTTGAGCATCTCGTTCAAGCAAGCGAAAGTCTGGTCGACGGTGAGCTGACCAAAGTAGTTAACGAGCCACTCTTGGTTAAGCAGTGGAGTGTGAACGACAACACGCTTGAGATCATTGGTATCTTGGTACAGCTCCAATGCACGCTGAAGCAGACCAGCCTTCTCACACAAGTTGGCAATACGAGGGTGGTCAAAGTGAGTGAACATGGCGTTTCCAAGGATGGCGTCAGCGACTTGAGGAGCGTTGATGAGGTTGATCTCCAAGAGACGGGTCTGCAAGTGACCTTGTTCAGGCTTGTTCTCTTTGAGGGCATCCAACAAGAACGAAGTAGCTTGTTGAATGAGGTTTTGACCGAGGAACACATCCACAACCCTCTCAATGTCAATCTTTGGACCGGCTTCGTCGTTCACGATTTGGCTGGCGAATTCAGCTGCTTGATCAGGGTTGACACGGACGATGTGCTGCATCAACAACGCGTAGTCTGGAGTGTAGTTGACCTTTTGAGCGTACACGAGAATCTTGTTGAATTGGCCTGTCTCGGCGAAGCACGCAACGACCTTGTTTGGAATGTTTGCGCGCAAGTAGATTGACAGCGCAAGAGTAAGATCATGTAAGCGAACAACATCACCGAGCTCTTCGGAGCACTCGAGCTTGTTCTCCTTCAACCACTTCTCAAGAAGCTGTTTACGACCTTGTTGGAGGACTGGACGGGACAGCTCCAGCGACTCAAACTTGTTGAGCTCACCCTTCTCGAGGAGGATACCGAAGTATTGAAGGATTGGAGATAATTGGCCAGGTACAGCTGGAAGAGACTTGAATTGCTCGATAGTCGTAGGCGTACGCAAAATGCCACGTGGAGAGTTAGCGGCGATCTTTGCAGCATCGTTGTATTGTTGGTTGGCCATGAGGTTTTGGTATTGAGCCAAGTACAAGTCGTCAGCACCAGGGAGGTTACCGCGACTAGCAAGCTTGAAGGCCAATTCGACATTGTTGAGGGTGCTGAGAATGTATGGGATAACAGCGTTTTCGTCTATGGACACCGACAAGACCTGACCCTTTCTGTTGACACCGATGAGACCAGACGTTGCTTCGTGTTCAGCGGTGACAAAGACGGTGTCGCCTGAAATTCTGTTCATGTAGATGCAAGCGCCGGTGTCGAGGTCGTAGAGATGTACGAAGCCGAATTTTGTGATCAAGTAAATGATGCCGTATTTCTTGGATATTTGCATAGCGACAGGGAAATCGGTAGCGGCCTCAGCAGGGAAGAAGACGTCGATAGCCTTCTTAGCGTAAGGGGTTTGACCGCTCTGGTAGTCGATTTCGACAATGTGAAGCTTAGCACCGGTGCCAGTTCTCACAGCGAACGCGAAGAGCTTTGATGGGTTGGCGTTTCCTTCGATCTTGAGCTCGGAAAAGGCAGCGGTGTGACCCTCGATAGGTTGTGACACGCCTCTCTCACGCGAGTAGAGTTGCATAGCGCCCTTAACGCGGAAACCGTCTGGGTTTGGGTTGCTGGCGATACCAACGAGGGCCATCCACTTTCCGTCGTCTGTGGATCTGTAGCCGATGATCTGTGAGCCAGCGAGGTTTGGGTGACGGTCGAACACCTTGACTGGAGCGTTCTCGCCGACTGCGTCGATGTCCCAGTGGTACACGGAAGCGTCGCTGACGAGGCCGAGCGTAGACTCGTTCAGCCAGGACCAGTAGACGATCTCGTCGGTGGAGAGATGGGACTTGACCTTCTGTTTGAGCTCGAGGTTGAATAGCTGGAGCTGCTTGCCAGCTTTGAGGGCGATGAGTTTTCTATCTGGGTGCATAATAGCGGAATCAGCGGAGATGGGCCTCCTCATGACGTTGTTGACGTCGTTGAGATCGACTATGACCACTTGCTTAGGCGTAGCACCGCCGTCGCCTTCGCGGACACAGATGTACTTGTCCGAGGACATTGTGAGCGTCTGGAAGCTGATGCTGGCTGGGTTGATGCCCAGAGCCGTGAGCTGTACGTGGCGTTAGAAGGCTAGGGATCATGGATCATTCGCTGTACGCACTTGTAAGTGTTCAGAGAACTGTGGAGAAGCGTAAGCGGAGATAGAGATGGCTACAGCAATGATCACTCACTTGGATGGGGCGCTCGGCCATATTTACGAATGCTTTGCGTGATTTAGATGGTTGTGGTTGATACGCAAGACGCTCCGCTGCTCAGGACGAGCGAGGCGGAGATGCGGCACGGGGAGGGGAGATGAGCGAGGCAGATAAAGAATTCCGTAATCGTATGCGATCCATAGCCACTGTAATAAACAAAATATAAAGTCAGAATTTTCAGTCATCGATGACGCGGCTGGGTCGTTGCACTGGTTGCATCTCAGTCGTGACCACCAAACCCGAAATGTCGAAAGAGGGTGAGTTTATAGTAATTAGCAGAGCCATGCTAAGGATCACGCAGATGCACTCAGAGAATATCGTCAAAAGATCAAAGAACACGAGGAGCTCGGCCAGAGGCTGAGGAACATACGCAAGGGCATCAAGGAGATGGACGCCGGCTTTGACCAGACGGAGGAAGACATGAAATCGCTGCAATCGGTTGGTCAGATTATCGGTGAAGTGCTCAAGCAGCTCGACGCTGAGAGATTCATCGTCAAGGCCTCGTCTGGCCCGCGGTACGTCGTGCACTCGAGACCGGCCATCAACCAAGCCAGCCTGAAGCAGGGCGTCAGAGTGTCCCTCGATATGACAACGCTCACCATCATGAGGATACTGCCACGAGAAGTCGATCCATTGGTGTACAACATGTCGATGGAGAACCCAGGCGAGGCGTCGTTTGCTGGAATCGGTGGTCTCACTGACCAGATCAGAGAGCTCAGAGAAGTCATAGAGCTTCCACTCAACAACCCAGAGCTCTTCTCGAGGGTAGGCATTAAGCCACCAAAGGGTGTACTGCTCTACGGTCCACCAGGTACTGGCAAAACACTTATCGCTCGTGCATGCGCAGCTACCCTCCAAACCAATTTCCTCAAGGTGGTGTCGTCAGCCATCGTAGACAAGTTCATCGGTGAATCCGCTAGAGTCATCAGGGAAATGTTCGGATACGCCAAAGAGCACGAACCATGCATCATCTTCATGGACGAGATTGACGCTATCGGTGGACGTAGATTCAGTGAAGGTACCTCTGCAGACCGTGAAATACAGAGAACATTGATGGAGCTCCTCAACCAGCTAGACGGTTTCGACCACCTCGGCAAGACCAAGGTCATCATGGCTACCAACAGACCAGACACTCTCGACCCTGCCCTCATGCGTCCAGGTCGTCTCGACAGAAAGATATTCATTCCTCTACCAAACGCCACTGGAAGAACAGAAATTCTCAAGATTCACGCTAAAGATATCAACAAAGACGGTGAGATTGACTTTGAGTCGGTGGCGAAGCTGTGTGAGAACTTCAACGGCGCCGATTTGCGTAATGTCTGCACCGAAGCGGGTATGGTGGCCATTCGTGACGAGAGAGACTTTGTGAGACAGGACGACTTTGCCAAGGCCGCGCGTAAGCTGCAGGACAACAAGAAGCACGAGACACCACTCGATTATAGTAATGTATAGTTTCAGATATCTATTGTAAATGCATGATTCAAAACAAATTAGAATAAGTTACCATGTGTCCGATTCAGCTACTTTGCTTAGCTACTTTGTTACTTTGCTACTACGCCGTCAATCATGTCGTGTCCAAATGCAGCTATCTCTGCGAGAATGGCTTCTTTGTCGATGACGACCTCGTCCTTGCCCTAGAGAGAATTGAGCGGTACTTTATCGAATGCATGTACCACTCACATTTGCAGGTTTGATTGGGTAGTGCAATCCAACCTTCCACTTCCTGGAAGCGTTGTATGCAGGATTCCACAGCGCGCCGATAGAGCAACCGCCGCAAGCGTCATGGAAGAAGAGGACAGCGTCACCATAGACGCGTTCGAGGTGTTGTACGAAGAAAGACGCCGGGTCAAACTCGACGAGCGCATCGCTCGAGATATCAACATCGCCCGCCTTATCGTCTGTCAACGACTGATACAGACGTGTGTTTACCAACGGCTTGAAGTTGATGACAAAGTCGTAGATGTCAGTTGGTGATTTGAACAGTTGCTGCGCTTCCAGTTAGAGAACCTTCGATGAATCTGAGGAAACGCACCATAATATCAAGACCCTCCTCACTCAGCAATGCACCAGCTGTAGCCTTCGCCACGCCCTGCAAACGACTAGCGACGACCTTGGTAGGTCTGCGCTGCGAGAAGTGGCTTCCTGAGATATCGCGTTCAGTGGCGATGAACATAGCCGTAGAGAGGATATCCGTATCCGTTCTCCTCAGAATCTCGAAAGCTTTCTTGGCGCCACTTCTCTCCTTAGATGGGAAGACGACTTTCTTGTCGATATGTTCCTCCTGCATCTGCGACGCAGTGTAGAGGGGTACGAGAAGGGGCTCCTGTTTGAATTTCCACTCAGCCAGCAACATAACGGTTCTGAGGAAGCCGAGTGCGGGTGTGGCAGGGACGGAGTGAGTACCCGAGTTGAGGAAGACGCTAGCGACGACGAGTTCCACGAACTCATGGGTGACGTGAGGGGAGAGGAGATGAGCGTTGACCCAACGTGACACGAGACGCACAGTCTTAGCGTACGCTTTAAATCTGTGCGTGAGTGCCGTCACAGCCTGATGATGACGCGGCTTGTGAGTGAACTTATGCAAGTATCTCTCGCGCACGCCTTTCAGATGTTGTCTCTGTGTGTCTGTCGTGTTGATCTTGTCCTTGAGTCTGCGCTCAATTAACGTCAATTCACGGTCGTGTTGGATGCGCAATTTCCACGCATAGCCTTGCTCAGTCACGACTTCGAGCGAGACTGCATCCTCGATGTCGGAGGGGAGAGGATGGTCGACGACTACCTGCGCTGTGTACTCCCCGCTCTTGATCAGCTCCGCTCCCAACGCTTCGAGGAACGCGGCTTTCGTGACCTGAATGGCGGCAAGATCATCTGGCCATTTACCGCTGCTCTCGAACTGCACATTCATCTCCGCAGCGGGAGTGTAGCGCGCTGATGTCGGCGTAAGACCGAACCTCCTCATGTCGCGTGTTGGTTGCGGGTAAGGTGCGGTGTGGCGGAGCAGTGGGGTGGATGGTGAAACGTTCATGACATCTAATGGCAGAGATGTCATGTCTCGCAGCATCCTCTGGAATCCTTCGTAGGATTGCAAAGGTGTGTCCAAGTCGTTGAAAGACTTTACTCCGTCTGTGGCGCTCACGTCCAGCAGACCGTCGAACTCCTCAGCCACGAATGACAAACCTTCGATATTGAAGTGACGACCCAGTATCCATTTGACGATTTGAATTGGGATGAGCTCCTTCGATCCACTCTGGTTCCATACCACACTCTCATTAATCTTGCCGTCTTTGAAACGCCTCAAGTCAGACACTTCACCCCAAAATGCTCTGAACGCTTCACAGCCTTCTTTGTCTTCGGCGGGTGGACCGTGGTCGACTATTCTACCAGCCATTTCTGAATCAAGGATCAACCCAATGAGAATACTGTCCTTCTCGAATTGCACACTGATGACTCGTACTCGATTGCCCAGTGCATCCGTGAGGATTGATGCTATGCTCTGTCTCACGTTCGCACCCTTCTTGATCTTTTTGACCAGCTTGGCGGGCAGAGAAGCCCTACCGAACAAGTCGAATCGCGGCATAGGGTTACGGAGGTCGCGCATGAATGTCTCTTCAAACCTATCACCATCATCGCTGAGTGCGTCAAGAGTGAGATTGGCCTCGAAACCCATGAGCTGTGTGTCTTCAGGCAGCAATCCTTCCATCAGGTTGAGGGTGTGGGATGGATCGACGAAGACAAGAGGCGAGCTGCCATCAAAGTCCTCCGGAGAGAAGCCGCCTGCATTGCTGCTCTTCATGAAGACCTCACTGAAGTCAGTCCTAGCCAAGAGATCCATGACCGCCTTGAAGAGCTGATACGAGCTGAGACCTTTACCGACGCGCTTGCTGCCGTCTTGAGCGCCTTCTACCAACAAGGCGACGAGGAACTCAGCATTAAAGCCATTCAGGATCCATTCGAGTGCCCTCTGATTAGCCCAAATCTTGAGCAGCTTCACGGCGTCTCTGAATGCAGGCACCGTCTCAGCGATGTTGTAGAGATACGTCAAGTGCGCTGGGATTAGTGATGGTTTCATGAACGCATTGCTCAGCTTTGAGCCGATCTTGGCTGGCGATATCTTGCTGAGTGGCTTGAAGGGTGATGGGTGAGTCAATGCAGGGACGATTGCGATTGTTGTATTGCTGGGCATGAATTTGCTGCCCTTCTTGCTTGTGACGTTGATCACTGGCTCCAAATCCAATCCATTTGCGTGCGTCACCTCCACGTCCACCTCGAGT
The DNA here is from genome assembly GCA_004918325.1 of Wallemia hederae. Lineage (NCBI taxonomy): Eukaryota > Fungi > Basidiomycota > Wallemiomycetes > Wallemiales > Wallemiaceae > Wallemia > Wallemia hederae. Next base: position 120,438 of record SPNW01000012.1, read on the forward strand.
TTGCTCTTTGATATGGCCTCGGCCAGGACTGCAACGTAGAAGGCTTGCTTAAAGAGCCATCTATCGCTCTGATGATCCTTCTCCTGGATCAAGTGGGATGGGAGGAACACAGCCAAGTTGACTTCCCAAGCCTTCTTCTTGCTCGATCGCCTCTTGACGCTGGTCTTGAGTGGCCAAGATCCACCTACTTGCACTGTGTCAGGCTTATCGAAGCCTACACCCCAATTCACATCCTCTGGTAGATCCTTAGATACGGGCAGATTGAGGTTGTGCTTCTTAAGATATTTCTTCGCTTCTGGGACGGTGAGCTTGCCGTCCTGTGATTTTGATGTTGGTTTGAGATCTATAATGAGGTTCCTAAGCGCGTGCAGAGCCTGTGTCAGACTTTCTGCTTGAGAAGCTGGCTGCTGTATTTCATCGAGCAGCGATTCGATCTTGGGCGTTGATTAGTGATAAGGTTACTGTATAAATCTACACCCACCTGCAGCTTAAACAGATTGGATTTGAAGAGCTCTCCCGTCTCCTTGAGTGACTGAACTTCGTCTTTGGTTGGAGCTCTGAAAGCGCCGCCGTTGGACTTGAGAGCTTCGCGGTTCTCCTCGTCTACTTGCATAGCGTCTTCGTCGCTGTCGTCGAACTCGTTTGGCTCGTTGTAGCCATCCTCAGCCATAGCATCCATTGCGCCCATATTATCGTAATCGAAATCGCTAGCGCTGTCGCTGCCGCTGTCTGCAGCCTGCTGTGGGTGGTGTGAGATGCGCATCTCTCGTATCTGTGTGCTACTCGCCTTCTGTGATCGTTTGACCATGGGGGAGAGTGAGCAAGAAGAGATGAAGGGAGATGAGCGATGAGTGAGATGTTTATGAGGAGTGTACAGTATCTACAGCCATTACCAAATAATTCTCCTCATTGCTCAACTTCCCTCTTGGTTTCGTACCACCACATGTCCAGCGAAATCAACGAAGTGCCGTCTGCGGTGGAGGCGCCGGAGAACAAGCGCGACAAGAAGCGACGGGATTTGGTGGACAAGGTGAACAAGCAGAGCGGTGATACGTTCGATAAGCGAGATCTGTAAGAGCGGCGTGGTTGTGAATGGGATATTACAGGCTTCTAACGAATCAATAGAGTATTTCTAGAATCTCATAATAATTTACTAGACAAGCATAATCATCTTCTATCCACCACGCCCACAAATCCATACGACACAACGCGCGCACCCAGTACAGGGCTTCCGATGACTTGCAGGGAGCAGAATCTGCGACTGTACGAGCTGAGCTTGGAGAGGGACGCTGTGCTCTCTGCTACCAAGCATTCGTACGGCTACGCTATGGATTCTGCGCGGTCGCTGTACGAGATTGAGCGTTCACGGATCGAGGAGGAGTACGACGTCGTGCAGCGTTCGATAAAGTCCAAGCTATCTGAGGCTATCGATGAGAAGAAGCGGAAGCTGAAGGAGGAGAAGGAGCTCGATGTTGGCGTGGATTCTATGCTCGATGCGACTTCTTTCTCAAGATCGACGCGCACTAGCCGTAATAAGAAGTCGAGCAACGCTAATTCTAGTCAGGGTGGCACACCGACTCAGCCAGACCCTAACGACAGCGAGAGTAATGCTCCTCCGAATAGCTACCTCGGTGCTGCGTTTGAGGATATTCTAGGCTCGAGCTCTATCAATAGCGTGCTCGGCGGTAAGAAGAAAAAGATGCCAGCAGGACCGCCTGGAATGACAGGTCCGTTCCTTGGTCTCGGCAGGAGTATCAATGCGGGTCTCACCGCGGCGAAGGAGGTGGATGTCGATACCGATATGATGGAAATCCGCAAGAAGAGAAGACGAAAGTAGCGGGAGTGTTGGGAGTGTTGAATGTAAACAAATGATGTATAATACAGTGTACAGTGATTGAGATACGCGTCTCTACGTAAGAATCCTCTCCATGTGCTCATACCCTTGTAAAGCGGTATCGGGTGTGAGGTCGATGTCTTCATCCACGATGGGAAATAGAGAGGTGAGCTCATGCTCCAGCTTCAGATCAGTCTCCTTGATTTGATAGCCAGCGACTTGGACCGGCTCAAACTTCTTCTTGAGCACCTTGCGTAGAATCATGGCGTGGCTCTCGTCGTACTCGAGGTCGTTGAGCTCTGCCTTGTCCTCGAAGAGGTACATGTACGTGTTGTCGTCTGTCTTGTCCACGGCTTGTATGTTGCTCGTGTCGTTGCGTATGTACTTGCAATTGGGCTGTGTCAGGCTATCGAGCGCTGCCAGCTTCTTTGTGAACTTTGGCGGGTTCTGAATGTAGTCTGGCGTTGGTTTGAACATTCTAGTGTGTAAATTCGGGCGTAAACTTGTGCATAAGATGATCGTTACAAATTGAAATTAGTCACGGCTCAATTCAAGCGCTGCTTTATTGGACACGATAGTCATTCCATTGCTAGCCTCGCCTACTGTCTCCCCCTTGAGCTGCTTCAGTCCTGCCACGACCATACTCTGCCCAAGCTTGTGCACCGGTATTTCCAACCCAGAACTGAACTTGCTGAGGAATCCAGTGACGTATCCAAACACAGTCTCAGCCGGTCTGCTCTCGTTCCTCTCCGCTTGGGCCAAAAACCCTGGTCTGAAGATCGTCGTCGTCGAGTATCCAAGCTCTGCAAGGCCTTGCTCAGTCAGTCCCTTGGATCTTGGGTACAAGAACGGTGATTTGGCATTGGCGCCTGCAGCTGAGCAGTAAATGACGTGAGCGTCCTTCTTAGCCACTTTCTTCGCCATATCAATCACCAAATGACGATCAATTTCCTCAAATTTCTGTGAGCTGCCTGCTTTCTTAGCAGTAGTACCGAGCGTAATGAACACCAAATCATAATCAGCTTTCAATTCCGCGTTATCGTCGAGCTTGATCTGCGTCAGCTTGTCTTGCGTATTGGTGCTTTGCACAGATCTAGCTGCCTCTGTAACGTGGCTGATCTCCGCTGATTTAAGCAGACACGCTTTTAAATTCTTGCCTACAGCGCCTGTGCTGCCGAAAATAATTGCTGAGGTCATGATGGAATTGCAGCAACAGCGGTTGCATCTCAACGGCCATGAGTGAATCAACGAAAGTGTGAGCAAATTCAGCTTTGACAAGGCTGGTCTTAGTATTATTTAGCCTGGTTGTTGGCCCACCATCTACCCCCATCTCCGCCTTCTTTGATAAGATTCAATCTCTCACTCAAAAGCACAATTTCAATATGACGCTCGTCGCTGGTGATTTATTCGAATCTGCCAGTGACGATGATATCAGCCACGTCTTAGATGGCTCCTTGAAGCGTGCGTAGTGCGCATCTTCTGTCTTCTCTCCTCACCTCTGTGCAGCACCCACAGAACTCTACTACACGCTCGGTTCCAAGCCATTGCACGATAAGCTCCTCGATAAGGTTGGCAGTGATGGTGGTGGAATGATAGCAGACGGTGTCTTCATGCTCGGTGTGTTAGCATTTGTCCATTCTCGGCAGTCAGCTAACACAAGTCTCAAAGCAAAAGCCAGCGTACTCACCACAGGCAATGGTCTCCGCATAGGTGCATTTGGCGGTGCACACGATCCTTCCAAGCTCAGCGAGCACAGCGATAACGACAACCTCAATCCAGCCATCACCGGCACGACGCTCGAGACCTTTGCCGAGCACTTTGAGACGCCATCAGCATCTGTAAACGGTGGTGGCAGCCTAGCATCAGCGCGCGCAAAGGCTAAAGCACCAGCGAACATCTCTCTTGACATTCTCTTAACACATGCTTGGCCATCCAGCATCACGCTCCTCTCCAACAAAGACGTACCCTCTCTCCCCGGTCTGCCAGTGGCGCACAGCTGGGGGAACAGCGCTGTCACCTCGGCGGTGAGCTACGCGACGCCTAAGTATGTCTTCAGTGGAGGGCAAGGCGCATTCTGGGAGCGCGAGCCCTTCACATCACCTAATGGGCTCTCTACGCGATTCATCTCGCTCGGTCAATTCGGCAACAGCGACAAACAGCGCTGGTTTTACGCTTTCTCAATCTCGCCGCGCGGCTCTACTAAGGAAGACACACCAGCAGGCTGCACATCGTCGCCGCTGCCGACACTCGCCAATGCCAAGAAGAGGGGTGCAGACGAGGACAAGAATGCGTACATCTTCGCGCACCAGACATCTGCCTATGCGAGCGAGGGTACGCGTACCAACAAACGCGGCAAAAAGGGTCGCCAGCCGCAGGAAATCACACAGGATGAGTGCTGGTTCTGTCTGTCTAACCCACGCGTTACCAAACACCTCATCGTGTCAATCGGCGAAGAATGCTACATCACTCTCCCGAAAGGCCAGCTGAACGATCCTAAAACGTCGAATGTCCCAGGCGGTGGTCATGCCCTCGTTATACCTATTTCTCACTACCCCAATCTCTTCTCACTGCCTGCTGATATAGCGCAGCGCGTGCAGTCGGAGCTCCTAGATTGCCGCGACGCACTCACCAAGTGCTACGCGCGGTACGATGCCGTGCCTGTGTCTTTCGAGCTCGGTAGATACTGGTCGAGAGGTGGACACGCACATATACAGGTGGTGCCAATCCCAAACGATGTCGCGCCCAGCCTCGCGCAGGAATTCCTCAATGAGGGCGCTGCGCAGGGAGTCGAATGGGAGTCAGATGCGCAGAAGGCGCTGGACGAGCTGGAAGATGGACAATCGTATTTGAGAGGTGTGTGTTGCTATTGTGCTGAGTCACCCACCCAAATCACTCACACCCCCACAGTTGATCTCCCAGACGGTCAGAAGTTCGTGCATCTGATACGACCTGCTCCCTTCAATCAGCAGTTCGCGAGACAGGTGCTCGCCAACGTCCTCAACACACCCGATCGCGCGGACTGGCGCAATTGCACCTTGTCCGATGAACAAGAAACTGAGATCAGCAACGATTTCCGCAATGCGTTCAAACCGTTCGACAAGAATGCGTAGATGTACTAAAAAGCTCACACTTCATATCATACACACGCCTATTTATTCTATACGCCTTGCAGCGAGACGACCATGACGCAATGCCTTCGCAGGAACTCTTAGACGAAATTGAAATAGTGAACGCCGTGTATGGAGACGGCAGTGCCGTATACAAAGAGGAGGATGTACAAGTGGAGCTGAGCGCCAGTATCAGTGTAGATGGACCATTGACAGTGCGAAGTGGCGACGATACGGAGACAGTGACACTAACAGTGACACAACTTCCACCCATCACTGTTTTATTCGATGTTGATACCACGCTGCATCTCCTCGCAGTGGACGCCGTAGCCTCCGTTACCGAGATAGCGGATGTAGTGCGCCGGGTGCTGGAAGCGCCGACTGGAGAGGAAGAGGAGGAGACGGAGCTGATGCGGGTGATGAATGCACTGCATACGGCGTTACCAGCAGAATTGGTAGTGCAAGGGAACGATACACTGAGCAATGTCCTCACCAAGCTGCACCATCACAATAAGGTGCATGAGAGGGAGACGTTCAATCAGACTTCCTACGATTGCCTTATCTGCTTGGGCAGACGCAAGGGTGAGATGTGCGTGCAAATGTCGTGCGCGCATGTCTTCTGCAAGATATGCATCGCAGACATGATGCGTCTGCATATCAACGAAGGCTCGATAGATAGCTTGCGATGTGCGAGCGCGGGGTGTTCTGAGCCATTTACTGAGTCCGCGATTGAGGAGGTCGTAGGCGAGGAGCTGGCGCGTCGGTATGCGTATCTCTATCACAAGCAAGTAGCTGAGAAAGGTGTGTGAGATTGAAGAAAACTACGTACACAGCTCACACAAGTAAACTCCAGATCCGCGCACTGTGCACTGCCCACTATGTCAGACAGCGGTCATGCGTCCGACGGAGAACACTGGGGAAAGTGACGAGGGCGCGCAGCGTCTGCGCGTGTGCTCGCAATGCGGATTCACATTCTGCTGCTACTGCCGCAAAACTTATCATGGCCCTGTATCACCCTGTCCCGTGTCCACGACACACCAGTTCGTGCGCGCGTACGCTGCCGCGCCTGAACACTCAACTGAGCGCCTCAACCTTGAGCGCAGGTATGGGCGCAAGTACCTGCAGCGCTTACTGCACGAGTTCGTCGAAGCGGAGTCGAATAGATTGGTCATAGAGAGGACGTCCCAAGCTTGTCCTAATTGCCAAGTACGCACTGAGAAGATATCGGGCTGTAACCATATGAGTTGCAGATGCGGATTCCATTTCTGCTACCTCTGCGGTGGAAAACTCAGCCCACAGAACCCCTATCCTCATTTCAACACGCCAGGCACACACTGCTTCCAGAGACTGTTCGATGGCGTTATACAGACGCGCGATGATGACGACAACGATGACCTTGTTATCGTTAATGGCAACCGCAACGGCAACGATGACGACGATGAGGGATTTGAGATACAGCTCGCTATCATGCAGATTGCCGAGGAGCACCTATAAACAGACATAGACATAAAGCAAAAGTATAGAAAGTATGCATATCATTTTCATATCTATCATTACACAATGTGGTGTGCGTTGTGCTTGTGAGTGAGGTGGATGAGGAGCAGGAGGAGGGAGCGTGTAACGTGTATCGTGTATGGTGCATCATAATCCTAGATCTAGAAGAACCACGCAACGGCTTTGTGCAAGTATCTGCCGATGATGGAGAGGGTAGTAAAGGCAGCGAAGATGCGGAACACGACTGCGAAAACTAACGCTCTTCTAATAGTCGCGAAATGAGCAGCTCGGATAGTACCACTCCAATTCTTTCTTTTATCCGCACTGCCTGGAGACTGCGCTGCCTGTTCCCACTGGCGGCGAATGGAGCGGTATCTTCTCCCGCAGATCCACATCCATATGTTGATATCGGGGGAGTTGAACGAGGGGAAAAGCGCCTTGATGACGTGACCAGTTGCGAGATGTCGCGTTGTTTCCAAGCTGTGAGAAGACTGCTCGATCGCGCCCTTCTTTGGTATATGGCTGAGGAAATCGAGTGTGAAACCTAGAGTGAGACCCCACAATCTTAGTGGAGGACGATCAGTCTTCTTTTGAATGCTTGAAGTATTCTTCCTCCCTTTCTTATTCTGGAGAGTACGCTTGCGCAGTTCCGTGATGCTGTCGTCGAGCTCGGCGGGAGTGGGTGGAGCGTAGTCCTGCATGTTCTCTTCCTCGACTGACACGCTCGCGAGTCCGCTCTGCGATGTCAGTGCTGAGGGCTTGTTGGCGAGGTGTATGGCTGGGAAACTGAGTGAGGAGTTGTTGAGGACGCTGGAGAGCACGTAGCGGCCAATGTTGGATTTGGGGGAAAGGCGTGAGGGTAAGTCTACCTCTACTTGAGTGTATTGAGCGTTATCGGTGAGTGCATCGACAGGTATCCAATGCACTGACTCGACCTCTTGTGGCTCAAGTTCGAGCTTGTGCTCGATGGGCGTGGTTTGGATAAAGACAAAAGGAGAAAGAATCATCAGCAGCTTCTTGCCCAGACTGCTCGTTACCTCCCTGTCGTCGAGTTGGCCGAGAGAGAGGAAATGACGTTGATCAGAGATATCTAAGCCGATCTCTTCCCAGCATTCGCGCATGGCTTGAGCGATGCGTTAGAAATAAACAAACAGTCAAGTACAATCGCTCACCTGTATACTTGAGACTGTCGTCAGAAGGCTCGTATCTGCCACCAGGACAGGCTACGTGGCCAGACCATCTATCGCCGTTACGGGCTGCTCTCTGTATGAACAAAACCTGTGGTTTGGTTAAGACACTGCCGGATTAAGAAATACACGACGCACCTCAGGAATGACATTTGCATCTTGCATCCACGGCTGGCTGAATAGCTGGTCCAGCGACGTGAATTGCTCGTCTAATGGCGTACTGGCCCCGCTCTTGAATCCGTCAAGTGGCCTGAAACGCAGAATCAACGCTACAGCTGCCCGCTTTACATTATTGGCAGAAACCAGTTGGGGCTGCGTCGCTTGTATTGATTTGAACGCCTTAAGCATCCTCTTCAAGCAAGTCATCGTGCGCGGTTTTCTTATTTCACGCTCCTTGTGCGCTGATCTTGTTGATCAATGATTGAGTGGGAGACCGGCAAATAAAGTCTAAGTGGGGTGAAATTTTGAATTTTTGGAGTATCCCTGTAAATTATACACAGTGCTTGAGATTGTGCTAGAAATTGTACTCTGTACACCTCCTTTATCCAGCTTCAATTCGCGGAATACATCATTATCAAGGAACTTGGGGAAGTTGAGAAGTTTGCCGATAAAGCTTTGTACGATATATTTTCCTCGTAAGTACAAGCTACCGATACAGCCTTCACCTCCTTCATTCCCTCCCTCTCTCTTCTTACACACTCACTTCCAAGATGCCCAACGCGGATAAAAGATTCTCGGGCACTGCGAGCAATCCAAAGTTCCACAAAACCAAGAAGAACCAGCAAAAAGTTGTATTAGATGACAGATTCAAGGACTTGTTCGATTTCGATTCCTCCTGTGAGTTGCCGCACAATTCCAAGCGAGAAGACAGCGACTAACGCCCGTTATAGCCAAGGTAGACAAGTACGGCCGTAAAGTGAGGTCTAAGGATGGCGCAGAGGAGCTCAAGCAGTTCTACAACATCGACAGAGACGACGAGAAGGCTGCGAAGAAGGAGAGAGAGCAAGAGCAGCCACGCAAGTCAGCGATGGACTACGCGCGTGGTGAAGCCATCATGGAGGACTCCTCTAGCGACAGTGACAGCGATAGCGACAGCGACAGTGGAGAAGACGTTGGCGATTCCTCAGCAGACGACGACGACGAGGTTGAGTTGCAGCCTGAGGATTACGAGAAGCAGCTCATAGGATCTGATGAGGATGAGGACAGCGACGACGACGACGAAACCTCACCTCAAGCACTCGATGACGATGAAATCAAGGATGAAATGCGTCGCTTGGATGCACAGGCAGAAGCATACAACGAAAACGTCGTCGAGGATGACACTATCGACTTCACGTCACGCCTAGCAATCACCAACCTCGATTGGGACCATCTCTCAGCGCAGGATGTCTACGTAGCGTTGGACTCTGTGTTGCAAGCCACAGAACACAAGAAAGGGCTTCGTAACGTCAGCGTGTACATGTCACAATTCGGTAAGAAACGCATAGAGCAAGAGGAGCAGTCTGGGCCATCTTTGATCGGCGCCAAAAAGTCAAAAAAGGGCAAAGAACGTGAAACTGATCCAGATTCCGCTCTCAGAGATTATCAGCTCGGTCGTTTGAGATACTACTACGCTATCGTTACCCTCTCATCCGCTAAAGCTGCACACAAGCTCTTCAGCGAAGCTCAGAACACTGAGATTGAGCGTACAGCCAACATTATACAGTTCGAGGTCGTTCCAGATGGCGTCGAGTTCGATGAGGATGATATACGCGACCAGGCTAGCACCTCTAGTGAATCTTACAAGGGTGTTGATTTCCAAACACCCGCTCTGCGTCACTCGAAAGTGAAACTGACGTGGGACGAAGACGACGACAAGAGAACGTCACTCACGCGCAAGCGACTCAACAAAGACGACATTGATCAAAACGATTTCAAGGCTTATCTTGCTTCAGAGAGTGAGGATGAGAGTGACAATGATGAAGAAGATCAGAAGAGAAGAGCGGCTTTGTTGAGAGCAGCGCTCAGCGGTGATCAAGGTGAGGCTCGCGAACTCAGGGGCGGTAAGAAGGACAGAGAGGGTGAGATGGAGGTCACATTCGCACCCGGTCTCAGTGAGAAGAATGCAAAGAAGGGTAACGATAGCGACGATGATGCGAACATGACCACATTAGAGAGGTACAAGAAGAAGGAGAAGGCAAAGAAAGATGCCAAGAAGGACAAGAGGAAGAGCAAGTTACAGGGAGATGACAGCGGAGACGAGCAGCAGCAGCAGCAGCAAGCTGACAAGCCACAAGTCGAAGCTGGCTTTGACGACGACTTCTTCCAATCTGCCAGCGAAGAGGAGAACGCCTTCGAGAACAGAGCTGCTGAAGATGATCGCGCGCCTATCGCCAAGTCATCCAAGAAGGACAAGAAGAAGAGCACAAAGGCAGACAATGAACGCAGCAACAAAGTGGAGTCTACTGCAGATGAGCTCAAGTTGCTCACGAACGAGAATGACGAAGCTAGTCACTTTGACATGGACGACATCATCAAGAGTGAGAAGAAGCAGGGCAGGAAGCGCAAGCACGGAAAGAGATCAAAGGATGAGGAAGCAGTGGAGGACAACTTTGAGATCAACGTCGACGACGACAGATTCAAGGGTGTTCTTGAGGATCACCAATATGCCATTGATCCAACTTTGCCAAGGTGAGTCATACTCGAATACATGTTGAAGAGACTAACGCCGTATTACAGTTTCAAGCCAACAAAGAATATGAAGAAGCTGCTCGCTGAAAGATCAAGGAGGTCACAGAAGGGAGAGAATGTTGCAGCGGACAATGCGCCATCTATCGATTCTTTGATACAAAGTGTCAAGTCCAAGTCGAAAAAGAGCCGCTTGAATTGAGGCTTACGCATTTGAGTATCAATGTACTTTCTACCATAGATTATTTATTGAATCAGAAAATTTGCAAAAAACACGAACAGCGTCGAGCTTTGGCGGTAGTTGACTTCACTTGTCAAAAACACAGACACCAAATTTTCCTGTACATGACTCCTCTCTGTGACAAAGACCCTCGCAGCCAAATGAGATCTCGGCAAGCGTGCCTGCCTAATCGGGGTGGCTAGGAAATTAAAAATTTAATATCAAAAATTCAAATAAGGTAAGATTAAAAAACAGAAACGCCGAATTGCGTACAAATGAGGCAACTATCAATATATTTTTTTGGGTATCGTCGAATTAATTGCTCCCTTGACAGTTTCCAGACTACCGTCATCTCAGAATATATACCCACTAAAGGTATCAACTAAATATTAGTTTTATAAGTTTCTATGGGTGAGCTGCCACCAAATCTCTTTTTCCCGCCCGCTCATCTCTCCTCCCCGCGCAGATCTCTACAACTTATCTCTCAGCCTACCTTTACCTAATTTACCCAGCGAAGAATACTTATTTCACTTGGATAACTCCACGGATTCGTACGATAAGCTCTCGGCCGCCATCACCCAGTCCCAGTCTTGCGTTCTCAACCACCGCCAGCAACCACACAATTCCATCTGGCACCTCTCGGGTTCGTTCCAAAATGTACTCAACGCCAGAGGTCAGCTTATCAGGGATTACCCAATTAAGTCCTTCCTCCGACTCAAAATTCCAAAGGCAGACTTACTCAGCCACGATCTCAGCTCCACCAACCCCTTAGACAGCATCTGCCCACCTGTCAAGGACAAGATCGTCGAACTCAATGCTCAGATGGGCGTCAATTTTGCTGTCAAAGAGCTCCCTCCTTCAAACTTCCAACATGGATTGCAATTACAGCAGATGGTTCAGTTGACTATCGTTGGTGGACAGGAGGCAATCGAACACGCAAAGATCGACGTTCTGGTGGCTATTGACCAAGCAAATGGCTTGCACGCTGACAAGGTGGATATCGACTTCAAGTTGCACCCAATCATCGCCTCCAAGAAGCGCACCGTCATTAGGACCATCGAGGAGGAGACTGAAACCAACGTCTACCTCCCTCCACCACTGGCGGGCGTTTTGGGTAACTCCTCACCAAGAGCTGGTAGCCAGCCTGATCAGAGGAACATGATTCACATCACTGGTGATTTCTTCGGCGTACAAAGGGCCAAGGATATGCTCGTACAGGTCGCTGTACAAAAGGTCAACTCCAAATCGGTTTTGAGTCGCGATGCCGCGCTGCTGCCAAGAAAGCTGGATGCTCTCGTTCTCGAAAGAGCCGACGAGTTGCGTACTATCATGGCTGACAACGGCACTTTTATCAAATTCCCAATTATCGGCTCGCAAGCGTCCATCATTCAAATCTTCGGTGACAACAGGGTCTCGATTGAAAGAACCATCAGATCAGTCATGCAGTTGGCTTGCTACTACTACGTGGCCAGCGTATGGCTCCTGCCAGTCACATTCGACGTCTTAATTCCTCCACCATCCATCAACCCATCAACTGTCCCACCAGGTGATTTGGAGAGACTTGCCTCAGAGACAGGCGCTGAGATCGTCCTCAAGTCTAACTGCTTCGAGGCTCACGGCACAGACGCCTCCGTTAGAGATGCTATCATCAGAATCTTGGATTTGGATATCGTTCAAGGCTTCCACCACGAGATTAGATTCCAGGTCGAGCTGGCCAACGAGCACCGCGATTTCATCTCCGGTAAGAAGAACGGCAAGATCAATAAGATTATGAAGTCTGCCAATGTAAGGATCAAGTATGAGACGCTCTCCGAGTACAACTTCCTCATCGATGTGAGTTTGATTGGTTATTCATGCCAGCTCAATCTAACAACTCTTGAAGGTCGCTGGATCAGATCTCGGTGCATTGAGTGGATTGTCCATGCTGCAAGAAGAACTTCCTGCTGAGATGTCATTCCACGTGCCAGAGGTATACCACAAGCGTATCATCGGCGTTGGTGGTAAGAACATCCAGCGCATAATGAAGAAGTTCGGCGTTTACGTCAAGTTCTCGAACGCAGACGAATTTGCTGCGCTCGGCGGCTATTGCGATAATGAGGACAACGTCATCTCGAGAACCCCTGCCAAGAACGCTATGAACTTGGAGAACCTTAAGCAATCAGTCATGGAACTGGTCAACCCTAAGGACAAGGATTATACAAACGAGAGTATTTTGATACCTAGGAAATATCATCGCACTCTGTTGGGAGAGAAGTCTATCTTCTTGCACGATATTGAATCGAAGACTGGATGTATTGTCAGATTCCCTGACAAGGAGCTGGCTACGGACTCTGTGGCAATCTTTGGTCCAGAGCACCAAGTGAACGTTGCCAAGACTATGGTTTTGGTGGGTTAGAGAAGCTTCATTGTTGCTTGCGCTAACCCAATATAGGACCATGTTCCATTTGAAGCACAGTATCTGGCACCGCGTTCAGCTCAAGTCAAGACTGCCGTTGAGGACACGAAGTTTGTCGAGCTCATCAACAGCCTTCGCAGTGATCTGCATGTCTCCATCTCCGCACCTTCACCACTGTCCAAGCCAAGCGATAACGGTCAAGTCAGCTCACCACAGTCGGCTTCAAGCAGTGCCTCTGAGGAGGAAGATGATGTTGCTTTCCAAGTCCGCTGTCAGCGTTCGAACATCGACATGCTGGGTGCAGCAAAGGATGCTCTCGAAGACTACTTGAAGAGCCACAGCGTGCCTCTCCACGCTAGACCAAACATCCCAGCCCAGCAATCTATGCGTCCAGATGTTCTTGTTGGCGCTTTCCCGCTGTTCAACTCGAAAATCATCCAAGCGACAGAGAGCCCAACCAAGGAGTCTTTCGATGGCTTCCAAGATGCAAGTGCACAGTTCGCTAGACCTGGTGACTCGCGCAACAACATCTTGAGCAGCAACAGTATTGGCAATGGATCGTCAGCTGCTTCCTTGATGAGTCAGAAGCCAGGTTTCTCAGGCTCGTCAACGCTCGGTGGTACCAAGACTGGCGCTGTCGGTTCTAGCAGAAGGTTGCGCGCGGCGGTCTCGACGCCAAACGTCAAGGCACTCTTCGGTAGCGACGGCAGTGGCGGTTATCCAGGATCAACTGTCTCATCTCCTGACTCCAACACCGCGCTGTCTTCACCATACGGCGGCATTGGAGAGGAGGCTGTCAATGCAGCTCCTACACAAGCTCAGCTTCAGCAAGCTCAAGCAGCTGCCGCATACTACGCTGCTGCCAGCCAACAAGCACAAGAGCAGCACTATACGCAGAGTGTATGGGGTCCACCAACACCACCTACTCAATACGGCAGAGCCGCAGTGCCATCAGCTGCTGACGCTACCAAGTCGTATGCTCAAACTACTGAGGATGCCGCCAAGAGAGGTTCTGACTCGGTCTTGGAGGCTAAGCTGAAGAGAGAGCCACAGCGGACGTTGGCCTCACAGAGAGCACAAAGTCTCGATCTCGGTGCTTTGGTTGGCAAGACTCAAAATGCTACTGGCAACAACGCGCAGAACCAAGCGTATGCGGGTGTCGTTGGTGATCCTTCTGCAGGCGCAGGCGCAAGTGCAGGCAACTACCCAGCTAGTGCAAACCCATCTAGCAGGCCGTCTCCAAGGGAGTACAACAAGCCTCAGCGCCCAAGCCACCTTGGTCATCAATCGCATTACTCGATCGGTGGACCAATTGGTGGAGTAATGCAGCAGGACCCAACGTTCTATGGATCGTCAGCGTCGTTGGGTGGTCACGCACACACGAGATCGATGCCTCAAGTGACACCACCTGAGATCGACTCAACGCTGAACCAACAATTCTATTCACCATTGTCACCACCATTGTCAGCAAGCTCCAATCAACCAATTGGAAGTTCAGCATCGGTGTACGCGCAGCAGAACCAGCCAAGCCAGCCAACAGGGTTAAGACATACTAGATCGGTATCTACAAATCCTCGTAATAGTTTGCAAAATATCCCAAATCCTATCTCAATACCTCCAACTAATAGCACGGACATTCAATACACGAATATGAGTAATCCAAATTCAGCAACATCCGCTACATTCTCTCAACAACAAATCCCAAGCAGGATCGCTACACCATCTAGCAACTTTGATGGCTTGTCTAGCGATCAAGCTAATGAGATATCGAGGGTTTTGGCTCAAGTGAGATTGGATCAGAATTGATTTATTTATCTTTGCATTTGGTTATTTATTTTACAACAAGTTAAGAACAAATCCAAGTCCACTATCCTCAATTCCATAGCGATGTCATAACCAACAATCAACAATAGCCTACGGCCTCATTAACTTATTCTTATTCTCAACACAAACACTTTCTCTCTCCCTTTTACCCTCCTCCTCCTCCTCCTTCACCCATCCCCTCCTCATCCACACCACTTTTCTTCCACTCTTCTTTATTGTTTTAAAAAGTAACTCTGATTTATTTATCTTTCCAGTTTACTCGCGTCGTCGTGTCTTTCGTGGATCGTGGGGAATTCTCTTCAAGATTTTCGTATGCATGCCACACTGACATGACGTCTCGTGACCATGACGACGACGATGAGCAAGGTGGAAAATGCTAAGGTGAGTGTGATCATTAGCAGATTATGGTTCACGCTCAATTTACTCTAGATACTCGACCAGATCGCTTACAGGTGTTGCGTCCGATCAATTCTCAACCAGACGTCAGAACTAGGGGAAATAGTCGTCAAACTGGCGCAGTACAGTGCACTGTCATTTGGATTTAGTGGATGGCTCAAGGACTGGCTCAACAGGGACGACAGCTCGCTTCACGCACAAGAAGACTTTCGCGAGCGACAAGTAAGAGAGTTTATATCGTGTCAATCAGACACTATGATATTCCAGTATGTGAAGGGATACCACAAGGCTGGATTCAAGCCTATCACCAACTCAGACTTCAAATCCATCACTCTGCCACCGTCGACGCCAGATAGCCAAGTCGTTGAGACCAGTCAGAGGGAGAGCGCCAAATTCCACACCAATCTTCGCAAAGCTGATTTCCTAGGACCACCTTTGGAATGGAAGAAGTGGGATATCAGCGAGCATCATCTCACATATCACGGTTTCGGGAAGGCGCAGTCATCCACAAATGAGGATGAGGATGAGGCTGAGGCTGAGGCATCCAAGGAGAACGCAAGCGACGATTATGCCTCGCTGATCCAGAGCATACAAACCGTCTGCTCCATGGACAGGGTAAACAAAAAAGATCCATTGAAGGTGATGAACTTGCTTCACGATGTCCAGACGAATGAGAAGAAGTACGCGAATCTTCTCAAAGACATGGATGAGAAGAAACTGCGCGAGTCTCTGTCTGGCAAGAATCTGTGTCAGCAATCTGTCGACAAGATGATTGAGATGCTGACTGACAATTTCATTATTAAGACACAAGAAGACCTCAAGGCTGAGGCTAAAGCAAGAAAGCGGCGTCAAAAGAAGGCGAAGAAGAAAGCACGCAAGAGTGATCCTGAAACTGTTGTTGCAGATGATGAAGTCTATATCGAGCCACACATCGAAATCAAGATGGATAGTGGCATTACAACGATCAAGAAGGCGGTCTGTTTCACAAAGTCACTTTCCTCACTACACAAAGATGGCGTGTCGTTCAATTACCAGGACTTCGACAAACCTATCGCTGAGCGCTTGCATATTGCAGAGCAGCTCATCAATGGGCAGCTCAGTGTTGATGAATACCTATCCAATCACATAGTCGACTCACAAGGTGACAAAGTTCACGATATTTACGTTTATCTCAAAGTTTTTGAGAGACGTCCTGATGGCAATTACCCAAAAGTTGATGGCCTTGTCAGCATTACAGACTTTCACGACGAGCATTGCAAGGAGTGCTGTTACCATACAGAGGGCAGTGAGTGTCTGATGAGGCTCGTCAATCAGCCTGGGTTGCTGCTGGTGATGAAAGCAGCCAATGATGACGTGCTGACCAAGTGGAGAGCTATCGAAGATGCCAATGACGCAGTCGAGTATCCTTCATCTAGCGAGGCTTCAGATTACTCGCTGTCGCAGCTCATTCCAGAACTTTTGCCTCTCTCAGCCGAGGAAACAAAGGACGACAAGAAGGTGGAGGAGAAGAAAGCGAATTGTCACGAGCTGGTACTGTCATACGTCGAATACAACTCCCGCACGAAACACCTCGAAAGTGATGAGGAGGATCGTACACTTAGACACAAACCAAGCATCGATATCTACGCAGAAGGCATTTGGTATGCATATACAAGGCATGCATTTGACTACTCCATATCGGACTATGAGAAATTCATGGAACAAACAACGACGCCTGAGCCATCACTTCACGAGTGCAAGTTCAAACCCAAGACTCGAAGCCAGACCAAGAGGCTAGTGAAGCAATTTGTTGAACAGCAGCAAACTAATTAATAGCATTTGATTATATACACTCTTGTAATAGTGGCATCTTCGGCTACATTTCAGCTGGCACACATGTAAATTTTCACCATTTACCCGTATAAGGAAATCACGACAAATGGCACTAAATCTGCTAAAGCGAAGATCGAAGATGTGGATTGGAATGTTTTTGAAGAGGATCGCAGAGTGGGCGATGCAGAAGTACACCAATCTGTCTCCGAAGAGCCTCAAGTCCAAGAACAGCTTTGAGAGGGTTCTGTATGAGCTCAAAATGGAGAACTTACCAGCAAGCAATGCGACCGTAGAGTCAGAAATCAGCGGTAACGCTGTTGAGACGCTCAACGACAGTGCAGTTGCATCAACATCGGCCAATGTGATTGAAGCGGCGCCAGAGCCCGAGTCAGCTGCAGCCACAGCGTCTTCGAGCAGCACTGGGGATGAGAGCACCAGTACGCACATCGTCAATCCCCCGTCCAAGGTCACAATGCAAGAGCTCAAGGCTTACAAGGCTCGTCTGAAGGAGTACCAAGAGCAGTGGAACCAGCCATACACGGAGCACATTGAAGATGTTTCCGTGAGTGAGCTCGCTGATTGCTTTGACATCGCCAAGTGCTAAGCTAAGCAAGCTACATGGCTACTAGTTTTCACCTCGTCTTCACGGCTAACTGAACACTTGTAATTGAATGACATTCTATGAATCTATCAGTACATTTGAATACATCACATGATGGCTTCGGTATCTTCGAAGAAGCCTGCGCATGCGCAGATCGCGGCGTGGAGTAGCGGGGGATTGGCACGAGCGGGAAGCTAGGAGGCTAGAACCGGTACCACCAAGAGTTGAGTTGCTGCTGATGATAGCGAGCGGTGTACGCAACTATGTCGTAAGTGCTGCAGCTCCTACTTGTACTTGCTGATAAGTGTAAAGTTCCGCGGCACACCCGCAATGCCTTCAGAGACGGGCTGTCTAGGACATCCAGGACGTATAGCGCGCTGTATCGTCACTCGCAAGTCTGCCAAGAAATTGCGCCTTGATGCTGCCGCTACCCGAGCGGTGACCAACGTCCAATCGAATCAGTTCGAGAACGGCAACGTCAAGATGCCCCAATACGCTCTCGCTCTACTCGCTCATCAGCACATTCCTATCTGCCACGAGCTCCTAGCATTGAAAGCGCACCTTGAGGAGAAGTACGCGGATACCCGCCTCGTTGAAGCTGAGTTTCGAAGGGTTTTCGTAGAGGTGAGGATGAGAGTGCGCAAGCTTATTGATATACATATCCACTGCATCAAATCCAAGTGGTCGAGTGAGTGACGTAATTTGGATGATGATCTGCTAACTCCTTCGCTACGATAGTCACAGACGCTTTCAGAAAGAAACAGCGCCATGATGACTTCCCTTCACTCACCAACCTCGAGCGCATCAAATGCATGGATGCAGATATGAAAACGAGACTCAAGTGCTTGTCTCTGTACCTGAGCTACATCGAGTACTACCACATTATCCAGTCAATCTCTCTATCTCTACCACATGCACCTACTAATGCCACCTCCTAATGCTTTTACTCCTTATTAATGTGAAATTTTTCGCCAGATATGCACCATTCCTACGCCGAGAAATGTCAAAATTGTGGCAGATGTCATCCTTGCTTGTTGTCTGCGATCACTGCCAAACTGGCAATGACAATTAAGCCACCAGATTCAGACGACCGCGTCCTCGCTGCTCTTATTAAGCTACCACGACGTCGCAAGGAAGGTCGCAAGTCTTTGCTGAGCAAGCAAGGTGAGCTGCGTGCCGTTCCAAAGTCTTTCCAGTCAGCTCAATAAATTCCAGCCATCAAATTCCTCCCTTGCCTCATATTCCGCGACCACTGCGTTTGCGGTGGCTGTGACAGAGTCCCATTCGACTTGAGGTTCCATAGCGACGCCCATCTCATCAAGATGTTCCTCTTCAGCGTCCGCTACCAAGTCGACCAGGAGATTGTACCGCAAGTGCTCGATAAGGCTGGAACCATCGCGCAGAATATCCGCGATGGCAGAAGCGTCGACAAGTCTGACGAGCTCGAGTTGGATATACGCCATCTCGTTTTCCACAAGTACTTCCATGAGATGGCTAAGGATGTCCTCGATATTCTGCAAGCCAGGGTGCAGCTGTCGCTGAGCAAGATTGAGACCAAAGCCAGAGAGCGTTCTATAAGCTGTGGGTGTAACTTCTTGCGAAACGAATCTCAGCTCAACGCCCAATTACAGACAAGCTGTTTTCGTTTTTCAAGAACCGCGGCAAGAAGAAAATGTCTCAGGCTGCGACACAAGACACTCTCCCAAGAAGCAGAAGCGAGACATACATGCTCAACAAGCTGACAGTTGATTTGGAAGTCTTTGACAGGCTCGACGTCATCGACTCGATGAAGAAGCCCAATAAGACAGATTTCGACTGTCTCCAGTACCTCTACTGGCTGCTCATGTACAAGCGCAGAGACTTCTTCTTCCCCGATCCACCACCGTACTTCGACCCAGGCTGCTCAGCTGAAGCTAGCCGTCCTTCACAGGAGAACAATCTCGGTACTTGCTGAGAAGATGATGTGGTGTCTATGTCTAGTAACTTTATCAATTTTGTAACGACATTATGAATATTACTCACGTCTTTACTTCGCTGGCAAAATTTTCATCGATTACCTCATGGACTAATTGCGCGTTTGATGAGGTTGTCAACTACCACGCAAAAACTTAAAGTGAAAGTGGCAGATCGGATGGCAGAGGTCATGATCACCTCTGAGTCCATTGAGGGTACCTTCTTTGCCAGCTCGCCGCTCACGTTCCCACCAATCGGTCAAGACGCTCGCACACCAGCTATCGAGGTGGCCCTGCGCGACGTTGAGAAGGGACTTGTAGAGCCACCGAGTGCCACGATCGTACAAAGTCCAGTTGATTCCAAGCAGCTCTCTGAATCCAACGCAACTGACGCTAGTCCAATGGTAGCAACAACGACTGAAGAGCGTGCAAACCAAGACACAAAGACTCCCACAAATACGTCCACAGATACTCCAGCAGCTTCCCAAGCCTTAGCATTGCATGTAGACACTGCGTTGATTAAGGTGTACATCGAGCCGGACATCTTCGGATCGAGGGAGATAACGACGCGCGTGGACTTGGAAACAATTGAGCTCTACTTCCTCTTCCCGCCCAAGCTCTCATTCAGCGATAGTGACGGAGACGTCAAATACGGTGATCTATTCCTCGCTCTACGCAAAGCACACGACGTCGTAGTGATGGACAGCTTGCTGTCGTTACTGAAAGCGCCAGAATACCACAGAGCTAAATTGAACGCTTATCCAAGTTTGAAGATCGTTTCTATGGCGCTGTACTCCAAATTTGCCAGGTTCTATTGGCAGATGTTGCGTGATCGTATACGGATGCTGATCAAGAAGCATACACCGCTACTGAAGAGCATGCGCTGTAAGTTGTCTTGGTTTTTGAACGTATGAATCAACTCACATATATCGCAGATTACGTCGCGTATACCAAGAAGAAAGTCTTTGATTGGAATACATACAAATCCGCTAATACCAGAGCAAGGGATAGATTCGAGAGGGAGAGCGTTTACCTCACGCAGCCACTCCTCTACCCTGACGCAGATCACTCGTTTATCGACCACTTCCACGCTATCTCCCAGCTCGAAAAGCTTCATTTCCTGTCCAAGAAGAAAATCGAAATGCTCAAGTATCTCTGCGTTATGTTCGAGCGCAACGTCGAGTATTTCATGCATCCGATGGACTGTAGCAAGCTGCCGTCTCTCTTCTGAAGAAAGTGGGTAGAGAAGGGTACATCCTGTAACCTAAAGCATTTGTTCTTCTCTTTGTGTATTTTCATTCACTCCGTCTTCCCTGACTACGACCACCGTCACATTCCTTAGTCCGCGCTTGACACAGCGGTAATTCCTTGGCAATAAAAGCGAAGCATGCGGTGAAATGCAGCAACTGCTAGCAATCGACGTCTCCTCATGACTTCCCCAAATGCACCCTCGCATTCCTTCGTTTGAGAGAATTTTCAGCAAATGCCCAAAACGGGCGCGTAGTTGACGGGGCATTCCTTGAGCTTATACCATGAGTCAAACCCCGCCATTTCCACCAGCTCCAACTGAAGCTGAGAGGCCACAGGGACGCCTCAGAGCGCCCACTGACTGGTCTGTCATCTCCAACCATCCGCCAACACCAGAAATCGCGAGGGAGAATGAGCAACAACTTGTGCTGCACGGAACCAGAACCGACACTTCCGTCAACACTTCCACCGAACTCCTCACTCAACCTCTCGATAATCCCCCTCCTTATTCTTCACCCGACGCCCCCAGACGCTTCCCGATCTCGCTCAGATCCATTGGCTCGTCTATCTGGACAGCTTCTACAACCACTGTGAATAAGATTCGCAAGGTTAAGTCCAATCTGTCTCTTAAACATAACAAGGGAAAGCGATTGGAAGACGAGAATCGCAGTCTTATGGAAGTTAGATTCTACACCTGGCTCATGAAGCATCTCGAGGCTACGATCGAGTACGAGTTCCAAGACTGGTCAGAACGGAGAAGAGCCAGTACTCCTCCAGGTGTTGTCCTCACTACAGGAGCTCTGCATAGCATGGAGAATGAAGCGCGTATGGCGCGTACTGAGGTACTATACGATGAGTACACCAACGCGTTTCGTGAGCGTCTGAAACAGCTGCTGACAAAGCAATGGGATGGGAAGAAGACACACCCCAAGATGTGTGAGTATCCTTTCTTGAACCAATGGGGTACAATGTCAACTGACAATCAATTTGCATACAGTCTACGCTAATCAGCCAGCTGCAGTCTACCATGAAGTCTTTCGCGATAAGAAATTAGGCTTACGAAGAATCAAGTTACGCGAGATTCACACAGAGGCTGATCGATTCATGAAACAGCATGAAGGCAGGTTCCACTTTCAGCTTACGGGCCCAGAACGCCACGCTCAGCAGCATCATAACCAGCAGATCGAGTTCTATCCATTCATGGCTAAATACGAAAAGCGCAAAGTGCTCACGACTAGCAAGCTCATGAAACTCGAAGCCCTCGAGAACAAGCTTGAATACGACACTAGGACCAACTTCCCGGTTCCTCAGTTCTTGACCCAGCATGGAGTCGTCTGATAGGTGTCTCTGTAGCTGCTCTAGCGTCGCTACCACTACCTGTACCTCAACCCAGTATTGTAATTGATCTTTCGTTTATGAATATGTGTGTTGAATCGAGCTTGTGAGGTGTGCGCTGATTAAGACAACGTAGTGATGTGCTGCTGTGTTCTGATGGGTGCTTGAACCTATCCCCGCACTTATCATATTCGTTCGTCGCTCCAGAGTCAAGACGTTGACACGAATTGAGACGAATCAATGGTGATCGCTTAGCTAATTATGAGATCGCCTCGAATGACTCTACCAGAGACGCTTGTTCGTATAAATTGGCTTCCGACTCGGACACCACGTCATAGCGAAGACGGACGAACGAACGAACGAATTGATATACTCACAAAATCGCGAACCTTCCTTATCAGGGCATCGCATACGTAAATATTACAATATTAATGCATTACTATTCATACAATCCTGCTCACCACGAGCTGAAATCGCCAAAGCCAGATTTATCTTTCTTCTTCTTAGACGGCACCCCAGCATCAGGATTAGCAGGTCGTTTGAGCGACAGGTATTTTCCTACGCCGCCTCCGCCGGTGCCTCCGAGCAACTCTTTCATGTTGTCACCATCCTTGATAGCCGGCTGCGCACGCGTCTGCTTCTCGCCGAGGTTGGTACCGAACCTATTGTCGTTAATTGGGCATTTCATTCGGAGAAGCACCCACCAAGTCGTCCTGTTGTTCTCCCTGTCCGCTTTCATACGCGCCTTGCGCTCATCGTCTGCGTAGTCACCTCTCTCCCTCTTCATCCGCTGTGCTAGTCGTGTTTTGTATTCCTCGAAAGGATCAGAGAAGCTTGGGCGTTGTTCAGCATACAAGATCTACAAGAAGCTTCAACACCCACATCTGTATCGACTCCATTTTGATGGTGCGCATCGGTCTGCTCGTTGCCTTGTCGACCTGTATAGACTCGAGGGCGGCCAGGGTATCCATACCGCCTACGAGATGACCAAAGACGGTGTGCTTGCCGTCAAGATGCGGGGTAGCTCTATACGTGATGAAGAATTGGGATGTATTAGTCGAAGGGCCAGCATTAGCCATAGCAAGTACGCCTCGTGCATCATGCTTATAAGAGCCTTTGCGGTCGTACTCATCGCCGAATGGATTGCCATAAAACGACTCGCCTCCGCGTCCGGTACCCGTAGGATCACCGCCCTGGATCATGAAGCCGGGGATATTGCGATGGAAAGATACGTTGTCGTACTTGCCGCCGCGTGCCAACATCAGCCAATTGTAGCACGTCTTTGGAGCCTTCTCGCAGTGTAGTTCTACATTCAGCGAGCCGTGGTTCGTCACGATGCGCGCATAAGCCTTGCCCTTGGCTTTGTCCTTGCCGCGAGCTCCTGCCAGCTTCTCTACTTCTTGGAACATGAGCTCATCCTCGTCGATCAGCGCTGCCTCGTTGCGCGATTGGGGATCGAGAACTGTAGAGGTGAATGACGCAGCTGTTCGCCCTGTACTGTACTTGGCGGCGTTGTAGGCTTTCACACCTGTCAGAGAGCCGCTGGCTGGCTCCTTGCCTGTCTTGGGGAAGTATTCGGGCGCTTTTCCTAAGTGACTCTTGTCAACTACCTGCCCGTCGTTGGCTTCCTTGTCTTCATTTTGCTGAGCGTGGTGTGAGAAGGATGGAAACTTCTCCTCGCTTGACCATGCTTACCTTGTCTGATATCTTCTTCAAGAGCGTGCTAGCACCACCTGTTGCATTCACGTTGATCATACCAAGTGGATCGTTGAGCACCTCCTCAGCCTCTTTGTCAGATACGAGCTTCCTGTTCTTGATGAACTCGAGCTCGTTCTGGTTGCGCGGGTTGCGCGGATCTTGGAGAGTGATGATATCTGCTTTGGTGAATGGCTGACCAGTGAGGAGATCCTCCCAGACTTGGGCGCTGTCAGTAAGACTCTTGGATACGAGAGCACCCACATTTTGCCTTAATGTTGAGCTTATCAACGGCATCAAATGAGAAGACATTGCCGGAAGTCGCGATTGCAACGATATGAGTGTGTTCGTTGAACGTCTTGAACGTGACTGGATCGTAGTAATCGCCAGTCGCGTTCTTGTGGTAATGTAGTTTGATGAGGTCCTTGACGGAGAGTGGATTGCCGGATGCAGGGTTAGAGTGGTATTTTTTGAGATAAGGGAGGATGTTTATGAGATCGTACACAGTGCCAGTCTCCTTCACTGTTACTGGATTCTCAAATGGCGCCAGACTGAGTGCGCAACAATCGAACGGCAGTGGCTTGAACCCAGCTTCTGCGTTAGCGAGGTGATTGAAAGCGCCTTTCGATCTCAGGTGCTGACCCTTCTCTCCACTCCACTCGCTCTGCGTTACGTACAGCTTCTCCGAGTTCTTGCCCATGGGGAGATAGTGACGGTGCGAAAGAAAGAGATGGGATGTGAAGCGATAGAGATGTGTGATGGTGATGATGACGCGGATGCGAATGAATCGTCTATCTCTGTAACTGCTGCTGCTTTGATAAGATACTCGCGTGCAGCCACCAAGCTGATCGTTCAAGAGATGGTTCTAGAGAACAGCACATACGACACGTCCCAGTGCATTCTGGCATCAAAATTGTAAGCGTAGCGCTTTAGTCACCCGACGTTGCACCTTCTCTACACTCGTCATCAAAAGCTTTCGAAAAGGCGAAAAACGGAGTGAGGTGATGCCGACGCAGACACCAACCAAGAAGAATCCACCGGTTTACACGAGTCTGTACCGAACCACGCCGGCGCCGAGTGCGTTGCACTTGCCCACTTTAGCCGCTGTTGTAGCGTACGGGGAGTATCTCGAGAAGGATTGGACGCCTGCGCAGGCTTTGAAATGGTTCAAAGTCGATGGCGACTGGACAGAGGCTACGCACTGGCGCGGAGAAGCGCCCGTTGGCGGTAGAGCGGATGGTCGATTAGGACGGCTCATCAGTCGATGCATAGCGCCGGCGCAGCAATTGAGAGGCTTAGATGTGAGTTACTAGCGTTTGTTATATAAATCTCATTCTAATCATTCGTTCAGCTTTCACTACCGAGCGTTTATCTTCCCCCGAGTTTATTCGCAAATCTACCAAACACACTGACGCACCTCTCCCTCAATGGTCTCAGCTGGCGTTTCAACCTCAGCAGTCTCGTGCCACCGAGGAGCGACAGTCTCACTTTGCTCACGTCCCTCAACCTCTCCAACCTGCCGTCGATATCGTCAGACAGTCTGACGCTGCTGCTGCGACGAAACCCGTCGTTGCAGAGCGTGCGACTCGTCAACATCAACTTTGTGGACACACATACAGGCAGCGACGACTCCTTCCTCGCTCACAGATCAACCTCCCTCTCCGAATTGCGTATTCTCGAATTGCGCAACGTCATGTGGACTTCTCCACACGGCCTCTTCCACCTCTTACACCCCTCACGCAACCTTCACTCTCTTATCCTCAATGGCTCCTTCCCACCTAGCAGACATCCCCGCGTGCCTCCGTCACTCGATGGCGCAGACGATACAACGAGCATGCCATTTAGAGCCTACTTCATGCACTTCCTTCCCCTATTCCCGCACCTCTCGAGGCTCGAGATTGACTCCAAGATGTGGGGCAAGGATCGCGACGGTTTGGGTCTAGTTGAGGTACTCGGTCTCGGCGCAGACGTCGGTCCACCAAGTGATTGGCAGAGGTGGGAGGTCGAGGAAGCTTGGAGGCCAACGCAATGCGATCCTGATTGCGGTGTTGATGAAGATCGTGAGTGGGTGATGGCTGAAGGTGGAAAATGGGTTTGGGTTTCAGATGCTGAACCAATCGACCAAGATAGTCAAGAAGGTGACGATGACCGCGACGATCAAATGATGCACGATGATATTTACGGCAATGACATGCTCCCTCCACCCGCATCATCAGCTTTGCGGAGGTCAACAGCCAAGTTGTTTGCGTCGTTGCAAGAATCCACAACGCGTTCACTCGAGGCTGCGTTCGCAGCACCGCCGGCTGCTGATGGAGATTTGTTGAGAGATGGTGAAGCGTTCTGCGGCGTCGTGCTCGATAGAGTAGAAGAGGAGGTGCGTCGTATGCGTGACTTTGTAAGAAGAGGTGGCGTTAGAGCTGGGCAGCAAAAACGTCAATTTCAACAACAGCAGCAACAACAACATTATAGCTCAAGCGAGTGTAATAGTACAAGCGAAAATTCGCAATTTGAAGCAAGCGACAATTCTCAAAAGGACGCAGTCGCTAATGTCACCAATGGAGTTGATAACATGCGAGTAACCGCGTGATATCATTTCTCCTTATCGCAAAAACTTAGCATCATTCGCGGAACACTTCACTTGTTGGAATACTTTTCTTCACATTTTCATATTGTCAAACATCTTGTTCAAAGTTCTAATTCATTGTTTTATTCAGTACATACAAAATGAAATAGTGGTGAAAGTGTCTGCTAATGGTTGATCCGTGTATAAATGCAGCTGATGTGTACTTGAGTACTTGATTCATTTCAAAAAAAAGGTTGTGTCAAAGTGTTCGTTTCTCATTAAAACCCGTCATATTGTGACTAGTGGAAAGTGTCTATTTGTGACCACGTCAACTACAACGTGTGTTCGCTCTTGATGTGCTTTATATTCTCCAACAAGAGCTCCGCGGCGTCGTTGTCAGCCGTGTTGAATGGTGCAACGCTCGTGCGATTCTCTAGTTCATCGCAGCTGACGTGCACCTTTGCTATTATTCTATTCAAATCTGCAGATTCTTTTGCAGGATATGCTGAAATCATTTCTTCGATACCCTTGAGTATATTCCGAGCGACGTATATAGCCCTCGTGAAGGCTGAATCCAATGCTAGCAGATCAAGGCAACGTAAAGCCTGACATACTAAAGCTACGAATATCATTGGTTGTTTTTTGATGGATTGTTTGTTGATAATGTTATCCCAGATCAACGAGTGAGCATCCAGCCATTCCCGGGCGCGTTGTCGGGTGTAATAAGCAGATGGAGCTGAGCTAGCACCCTGTACGCCACTGAATTGACGAGTTTTGGCGGTAAGGATGAGACGCGTGATGAATGCCACGTTGCTGACATGCCATCCGTGTACACCTTTGTTGCAGCTGTGCAACGTCGTCAAATCCTTTTCGATCTTCTCAACTTCACCACTAATCTTGCTAGCCCTCATGTGTAATTCGAGGGGTGGAAGACTCCGCGACAGTCTTGTGGCAGCATGACAGAGCAACTTGAGCCTGTCAAGGAACGCCCATAGCGTATACCTCGACCAACACTTCATTCCATCCTCAGGCAAAGACAGAACGAAGGACTCTGCGGTATAGAACACACCGTAGTTGGACGACTGTGATGTATGCAACGTAGCAACGGCGTGTGGATCAAGCATTTGCAAATACCAACCATTGTTCACTGTGCCCCAGACGACTCGTCTGATCTCCTCCTGTTGTATGTGGGAGTCAGAGACTTGTGTGTCGTCGAGTGAGAATTTTGGTATGTGTCTGAACCTGACAGCTTCCTCCTTGCGTGTGAGATGTGCGGGCGTAGACCACGACTCGCAAGGACACGTTGCATGGTCGTCTTTTTGAGGTGGCGCTATATATAGCTCTTGGCTGGATGGGTCGGTGGTGGTGCTGATTGGAATACCATCGTCATCGAAAACGTGCGAGACTCTGTCCGCGTCAAGGCAAGTGAGTGCCAGATTTTTTATAACAGCGTCTGCAGCATATAAGGGGGCAGCTACCCTTTTTACGTGAAAAGTCCCGAGTGGGAACGATTCGTAATATTGGAGTACCTTAAGGGTAATGAATTGAGTTTCACTTGAGAAAAAACCACGAAACTCACCACAGCACTTTGAGCCACGCCTATAGTAAGCCTGCCAGTCATCATAGCAGTGCGTAGTGAAGAGTGCGCACGGTCAGCCATCAGGTACGCTAAATGAAATTGACCCTGAATTGCATGACTGATTGCGAGAAGGGATTGAATGAGTGATGGCTCGCAATGCATTCTCTTGGTTGTGCAGCTGATGTTGTCAAAGAACCTTGTCATGTTGAAGAGGGTTGTGATAAAGTCACATCTAGAAAAGACGAGCCATAGGTCGTTCGAAATGAGTTTGATTGCCTTCGCTCTATCACCGACGACATGACTGGAGCATCTGTCGTTGATCAAGACATCCCAGAACGTGTCCCGCTGATAATCCATGTTCGGAGTAACCAGAAGTGGTGACGATGCGGACGGGGTAGAGTCCTGGAACTGTGAGAACTGGGTTTGAGGGGAGAGGAAAGAGGTGGCTGGAGCGTTTACGATGTCCAGCGCTTGTGAGAGGTCGAATGAATCACTATGTTTGTGATGTGGGGGATGTGGAGGCTGTGGAGGTACGCTGAGACCGTCTGATAATTGTTTGGGACTGAGCGTAACTTGCATATTACCTGGGAAGAGGAAGCTATCATTGTCTACAGCATCCACGCTTGAAGAGCTTGTACTGAGTGATGGTCTCGCCCGTTTGGTCAGCGGTTCAGAGTCATATGAATCAGATTTCTGGCGCTTCTTTACGATACGCTGCTTCTTATCCTTGCCTCTCCTCCTCACCGTCTGCTCGTAGATGCAGCTAGCGCCGCGCTTGATGCACCTCTCGCAGGGATTCACTCCGTCGCCGTTACACCGAGACTTCATAGATCTGCATTCCAAGCACGCTTTCGTTGACCTACTCGGCTTTTTATGCTGGCCCATGCTTGAAAGCGCTTGTGTACCGTTGGCGTTGTATTCCTGAGCTGCGTCCTCCTCCATCGCATATAAAACCGTCTGTGCGTTATTGATAGTCAGAGATGAAGAGGGTTTGCCTCGGGTGGGGAAAACAAAACTAAATTTACGCTCATTCGTTCCCGGCGTCAAGAATTCCGCTCTGCCCCCGCTATCTGCCCATCGCCATTGAGGACGCTAAATACTCCGCTACAACGTCACACAACGTGGGTTCTTCAACGACGCCGATGTCGGAAAAACCAGATCTGCCCTCTAGAGACTCATTGAGGCAAGAAGATGAAGACGTGAGCGCGTCCGCGATACGCATCTCTCTTATCTGACCAATCACAGCTTCAGGAGGCTATAAGGCTCTCACAGCAGGAATTTGAGAGATCTGAGGAGCCTAGTAGAGATGAGGCATCAGCGAGCTTATCTACCCAGGCTCCTGGCTCGTTTGTCGCTCCACCGTCTTCCCTGTCATCAGCACAGCAAGCTCCAACGCACGATACCACACAAAGCAACACACAAACAGAGTCTTCTGCTCTGCCTCCGCAGCGCCTGCACCAGAATGTCACAGACAGGAGCGGCGAGAACGCCGTGGGCGGGACGCCGTCTATGACGCAAACGGACGCCGATAAAGATGTGCAAGACTACTTCATTGCCAACTACCTCACCTTCTTCGGCAGACACATCAGCTCCGTCTCTGCAGCCTACGGATCCAGTGAGGCGTACAAATCCTACTCAGCCCCGCCCAAACTCACCGACTACGCCTACAAAACGGAGGCGCAGCTGCTGAAGGAGAGGACAATAGCAGCAGCCAAGCGCAAGGAAGAAGCAGACGCGGAAGCTCAAAGGAAGGAGTACGAGGAGAAGGCCGCACGTGACGAGTTTATTGATGACATAGAGCACGATACACAAGAAGGTGCAGAACACCAGGAAGGTGCACCTTGGTCAAGTGCAGATGTCTACAGCAATCGCAACAACAGCTCTAGTACAGCCAATGTCAATCTTGTCGATGTCGAAAAGGACGACCATGACAACAACAATGAGGAGGAGAGCGACGACGAGGAGAAGCGTATCGACTATCTTGCCTACGGATTAGCCTGGTTCTTGTTCAAAGTCGAACAATACCTCCCTGTCGAACTGGACCAGAATCCACACCAGAAGTTCAGATACGCGAAGCTCATGTCGAACGTTGAGCGTCTCTATGTCAACCTCTCAGGTACAGCCATCTTGGATGGCATGAAGAAGTTTGGAGATATCGTCATGTGGAAGAATCGTCCGCTAACATTCGCTGTCTTGGTCGGATATCTCACTTTGGTTCTCACGGACATGCTACTCAATGTTGCCATCGGTGGTGCACTAGTTGCACTTGTGGCGCGCAGGCTGTTCCCGCCAACCTCCTCGTCTCAGATTGCCGACAGAAAGGATGAACAGGATCGTGCGCGCGAGATAGTCGAGCTGGAGAACGAGTATGGACTCAATGCGGATGGAACTAACGCTCCTGGTAAGCGTGAGCAGAGTATGAAGGATGCATACAAAGCCATCACCGAGTCCCATGGACGAGAGATACAGCTCGTGACTGGTGATCTGGCAGACTTTGTTGAGAAGATGAAAAAGTGGGTTTAGTTGAATGTCAGCCGTTTTCTAACATCTCAAACCCAGCTTATACCTATGGAGAAACCCAAAGGCGACTCGCAACTTCGTCTTAAGGGCTCTCTTGCCAGCCATTGTTGGTTTGCAATTTATATCACACGCAGCCTTAGTTAGAGGCGCACTAGCAGGACTTGGCCTGCTTGTCCTTGTTTGGATACCAATTACGATCCACTACCCACGTTACAGACGCATGGCATGGAACATGCCCGAGGTACCAACAGACGCACAGTACGCTTTGAGCGTGATGCGTGAGCGCGTACGCAATAAAGAGCCTCTCCCTGTCCTCATTGATCCTCTGGCCAAGAGTAGTAGCAAGGAGAAAGAGAAGGCGAAGAAGAAGAGCACGACCGATCTGAGTATCGCTGAGGGCAGCGAGCAAGGAGAGGACAAGGAGAACGAAGCAGCGTCGTTGAACGATGACGAAACGGAGGTTATCAAGAGTCCAAAGAAGGGCAGCAAGTGGTCTCGTCTCGCCTCCTCACTCAAGCAAGGCGGACGTGTGGCGGAGAGAGGCACAGACATGCTCAGCCAGGTAGTGAATGGCGACAAGGGTGTCTTTGTGCGTCAAGCGAGAGAAGTATGGGCTAGTCGTAACGACACAGACTCGGAACGCACGACGCAGATCATCTCCAACAACGACAACGATAACGAATCGGTTATGACTACCAAACGCAGCATAGGGCTGGAGCCTTCTCGACTGGCTTATCTACCTCTGACATCTACTCACTTCGCCATCCTCAAGAGCTCACCTGGCACACTTCAGCTGTCTGCAAGCGAGCTCGTGTTCAAGCCGTTCAAGGGACCGAATGTGGCTGTTGCGCTCGACGCCCTTGTCGGAATTAGCAAGAATACGAGTCTAAGGGTCGGAGTCGAGGTGTCGAGCGGACTCGAAGTGAGCTGGGAGGACGGAGCGGAGATCAAGGTGATGCGACTAACGAATGTGGCTAGGAGGGATGACGCATTTAATCATTTAGTCGCATGCTCAAATAACGTCTGGGTGAACGACTGATTTGGGTATGGTATACGAGCGAGGAGGAGGAGTAAATTGGAGGAGAAGGGTCTATTGTATTTATCTGTAACGACACAAACGAATTATTTAGGTTGATGCTCCGTTTGAATTTTTGACTGTGAGCGTAAAATCTGAGCAACGAGCTTCGCTCTCTTCCTTCAGGTAGTCCAGCCAAAAAGAGTTTGATAGGCGCGATGGAGGCACAAAATCTCAAGACTTTCCCAAAGGTGAGGTGGAAGTGCTGGTAGCTGGAATATTGCTTATTCGCTGGATGCAGCAACCTATCTTCCAAAACTCAAAGACCCGTGGTAACAAGAAGGTCACCAAGGACCGTCGTTGGTACAAGGTGGGAACGGTGTGTATACGCAGGACATGGCTCATAACTCATAGGACGTCGGTCTCGGTTTCAAGACTCCTCAAGAAGCCATCACCGGTACTTACATCGACAAGAAGTGCCCATGGACCGGTGAGGTTTCCATCAGAGGCCGTATCTTGTCCGGCAAGGTGGTCTCTACCAAGATGACCCGTACGATCGTCATCAGAAGAGAGTACCTTCACTACGTGCCAAAGTACAACAGATACGAGAAGCGTCACAAGAACCTCCCAGTGCACGCATCACCTGCATTCCGTATCGAGAATGGTGACCAAGTCGTCGTTGGCCAATGCCGTCCACTTTCAAAGACTGTGAGATTCAACGTCCTCCGTGTCATCAAGAACAAGGCTGCTGCTAAGGCTTTCGCAAAGTTCTAAACTTGTTATTAATGTAGTTGGTCCATTCACAGAATTTTGAAAGTGCAATCAACTTTTTCTCAAAATCAAAATTTTCATCGAGTGTTCTTACTGTACAGGAGAGGATCGTGATATCGTGAAAGAATCGCTAGTTGTCGCCTTGGCCTGAGATGCTTTGGCGGTGGATGTAGTCGTGACCGATGGACAGACCACGAGCGCGGGGACCATAGAGGTGGACCTGGGATTGTGTCAGTGGCGAACAACGCAAGTACTAGCCATCAACCCACGCTAGTCACATCCTCCTCGGTATTCTCATCCAGCTTTCTGTGCATGTGAACCAGGTTTGCTCGTTCGTTCTGCTCATTGTAAGCGTGTGACATAGACAGCGTGAAAAACGTACAGCCAGTGTTTCGAGCTGGGTGAGTGAGCTGTTGTCAAAGCTAGCCTGGGTGGATGTTAGCCAATCGTAGCGCTATTCGACTCCACTCACTCTCTTCGCGATGTCTGAGGCTTCAGCGAGAATAGTGTGGTTATTGTGCTGTACCAGTCAGTCAGCGCCATAGATGTATCCATACGCCACTCACTTCAAGATTGTGGCTCATGATGATTGTTGCGGATCAAGAAGCTCGCCTCGCCTAATATATATTCTCCGCGGCTCACGTGTGACACTATGACGAACGCGCGATCAGAATCCGGGACTTCATTTCGTCATACGCGTTCTCGAATCCCTGAACGAAATTACTTGGGCGTAGCATACTAGCTGTACCGTTGATTCCAGCTCATCTCCTTCCCTCCTTACGTCAATGTTCCTTCGCAACCTCGCTGCAGCACCGACGGCGCGCCAGAATAAGCGAGTATGCCTCAGCAACGGTCTACTGCGTGAATTGCGCTTGCAGATCTCTCAGCCCGTTCTCGTATCCACTAACGACGCTTTCGTTATCGGTTCTGCATGGCCAGCGAACGCAGCGGTGCAGTATGATGAAATTGGTTTGTACACACCCTTGTTCAACCAGCTAGGCGTAGCAGATGGCGCCAGCGTCACCATCTCTCCAGATCTCTCCTCTATCAAATTCATCCCAGCGGAATCCTTGTCCATATCTACAAAACTCAGTTTGGACGACAGACAGACACGTCTGCTTACTGCGTTAGTCAAGGACTACGCCACTGAACTTCAAT
Source organism: Wallemia hederae (assembly GCA_004918325.1). Taxonomy (NCBI): domain Eukaryota; kingdom Fungi; phylum Basidiomycota; class Wallemiomycetes; order Wallemiales; family Wallemiaceae; genus Wallemia; species Wallemia hederae. The sequence goes on from SPNW01000012.1 coordinate 153,811, forward strand.
TCGTCAAACATGGCTTGGTCATGTCCCTGCACTTCAAATCCAAACTCAACCACCTCTCCATACACAAAATAGACACTGGTCTGTCTCTTGAACAGCTCTCTCTAGACGACAAGAAGACAGTCTTCGAAGTGACGCCTACGACCGCGATAAAGATTTTGAGCAGCAACGACAAACAGCAGGATGCGCCAGTCACTTCTTTAGCTACCTTGATAGAACCATCATCATCACCTCCAATCATTGGTGGACTGTCACGTCAAATCGCTGACATCTCAGACCTTATCGGTTTACCTCTCAGACACCCACACCTCTTTACCCAATTCGCACTCAAACCACCTAAAGGCCTGCTTCTCCATGGTCCGCCAGGTACTGGTAAGACGCTGCTAGCACGATCAGCAGCCACGCTATTGCAATTACCCATATTGCTCGTGAACGGTCCTGAGCTCTCATCAGCATTCCACGGCGAGACGGAGGACAACCTACGCCAAGTCTTCAAGCACGCGCGCTCGCTCAATGGCCGCGGCGGTGTGATAGTGGTGATAGACGAGATCGACACGCTGTGTCCATCGCGCGACAGTGACGGTGGATCTGGGGAGGTGGAGAAGCGCGTAGTAGCGACACTCCTGACTGAGCTCGATGGCATGAACAACGAGGAGAGCGCACAAGACACGAACGACGTTACAGAGAAGCCCGCTCCAAAGGTCTTCCTGGTGGGCACGACCAACAGACCGAATGCGCTAGACAGTGCGCTGCGTCGACCTGGACGACTCGATCGGGAGATCGAAGTTGGCATACCTGATGCAGCCCAGCGACTCGAGATTTTGGACCGTCTACTCGCCAGCATACCCAAGCACACGACGGTGGACGATGTGCGCGAGGTCGCGGGCAAGACGCACGGCTTCGTCGGCGCCGATCTAGCCTCGTTGGTGCGAGCAGCATCGACACTAGCCATCAAGCGCTCAATAGAAGGTGGCGCGATGACCCCACCTGCTCTCACTCACAGCGACCTCCTCTCTACCCTCCCGCATATATGCCCCTCAGCTCTCCGCTCCGTACAGCTCTCTATCCCCGAGACACGCTTCGCGGATATTGCGGGACAGGAGGACGTCAAGAGCCAGCTGCAGCAGTGCGTCATTTGGCCACAGACTCACGCTCACACTTTCGCGCGCCTAGGCCTCACGCCACCACGTGGCGTCCTCCTCTACGGACCGCCCGGTTGCAGCAAGACACTCGCTGCGAAGGCACTCGCTGGGGAGAGCGGTATCAATTTCCTCGCTGTCAAGGGACCAGAGGTGGGTGATGCTTCAGCCAAAACGTCCTTAGCTGACAGATCGCCCAATAGCTGCTCGACAAGTTCGTCGGCGGGTCTGAGAAAGCCATCAGAGACATCTTCGCAAAAGCTCGCGCAGCTGCTCCGTCCATTATCTTCTTTGTGGGTGGTGATTTGCGAATAAAATGTCGTCTAACATGCACAACCCAAGGATGAGATAGACAGTATAGCGAGTGCGCGCGACGACAGCACGTCGACGACGTCAGGCATGGTGGCGAGTATGCTGAACGAGGTGAGCCAGTGCGCAGATGTGCGATGCAACACTCTAACTACGGCGTAGATGGACGGCATAGAGGAGCTGAACGGCGTCACTGTGCTGGCAGCGACCAACAAGCCTCAGGTGATAGTGGGTGTCGACTTGGTCTATAAGCTAATCTAACAAGACGCCCAAGGATCCTGCGCTGATGCGACCTGGTCGACTCGATAGGATAATGTGGGTGTTGTTCTCGATTGAGGAAGGTATGCTAACAACGTCCAAAGCTACGTAGGTCCTCCCGAGCTGGAAGCGCGCACGCAGCTGTTCGGTATACGACTGGGCAAGATGGCAGTCGAGGAGGGCATAAGTCATGAGGAGCTGGCAGTGATGGTGAGCAGGCTATTTCTGATATGTGCAGCCCCTTCTCAAACTACTTTACAGACACAGGGATGCAGCGGTGCTGAGATAGTCAGCGTGTGTCAAGACGCCGCCATGCGAGCCATGCAAGAAGACCTGAATGCGGAGTGTGTGAGTGGTAGTTATTTTTGAAATTGTTCGCCGCTCAATGACTCACTAGGTCCGCAAATACCACCTCACATCGGCATGCTGGAATGTCCGTCGACGCATCACGACGGAGATGCTCAAATCGTACGAGGAGTGGCGGGACAGTAGGCAGTAGGCAGTAGCGTGCATGCGCATGCGCTTGCGCTTGTACATGTGCTAGCAATAGCAATGTACAGAACATAACAGGATATCGTAATGGCATAGAAATACATCATTAAAGCAAAAGTACACGTTGGAGTGAATAGAATTGGTGGATTGAGAGAGAGAGAGTATGAGTTATTGTGCAAAGAAATCATCGCTAAAGCCAACCTCACTGCCGCTTCTGTCTAAGATTGCTAGGATCATTAGCGAGCTGCAAACGATAATCGCGTAGATCGCGCGTCCTATCTCTGCATTTGCCAGCCGTGTTGAATCCAGGCAAAGGTACAACAAGAGCGGAGCAATTATCATCAGCTCCCACATCGACGGCGAAATCCACGACCGCCTGTGCAGCAGCTTGAGCGCCTTTCCCTCTTGCCACGTTCTGGCCGAAACGGGTACTGGCGACATCAGCTACCTCCTGTACGCCCATAGCTGAAGTGACACCATCTGAGATGAGTATAGCCATGCTATAAGCAGACCCATCTACATCCATTGCTGATGTATGAGGTTCAGAAGTGACACCCCAGCTTTTATATTTAGCATCACCGATGCTACGCGTGTTAGCTAACTGACCCAAGAACCGTAATTCACCATAAGAGTCTTGAACGAGTGCACCTCTAAATCCTTTAAGTCTTTCAACTTCACCACTATTATCTGCATGGTCATCCAACGTCAAACGCTCCGCTTTCCCACTATGAGCTTTCACCAGCAGCACGACGGTGTCACCGACGTGGGCAGTACTGAGTCGCAGTCGTCTACTGAAGGCATACGGCGACGGAGGGTCGTCGAGGCTTTGCAGAAGGAGGATAGAAGCGGTACTGCCACATAGATATCCTCTATTCTGCGTATCCGTGATTGTCTTCTTGTCTGCTTTCAAAAAGGCGAGTTTGAGTCTATCGTGCAGGTTCATGTCCTCTTCTGCGTCTGCGTCATGTGAGTGCTTTGATTCAGGGAAGTAGTTGCCTGAATGAGATGCACGACGTCAGAGCCACGCTCGCTAGCGTCATATACACATGTCACGCACCGTAAACTCGGAAATAATCAATAAGTGTCCAATCACGATTACTGACACGCTCAATCGTTCCCGCGAGGTGATCGCGGAGATATGAGGAGACGTAAGAGCCACCGTGGCCGTCGAATATCCCGAAAAACGCACACTGCGTATCGCGGATGTAAGAAGAGTGTGGAGAATGTGCGTGTTTGGGTAATGGCAGATTCAGCACTTTCGCACACACCGCATCTTCCTGATAAAGCCTCTGTCCTCTGCTCATAGCCATTCCTACCGCTTTTGGTGGCTCGACTGAGAAGGATCCGGTGCCTATTTTGGTAGATAAAGCATTAAAGCTGTGAGTGACGCCATTATTTCTCACGTACCCAGAGCATTGCGAAATTTGTACGAATTCGATATCTGACGCACATTGACGTACATGCGAGAGAAGCGACGCGGGTGCTTTCGGTAATGGGGTGTGACTGAGAAAATATCCAATCATGGAGTAGGGCGTCGATGGGGACACTCGCACTGGACACGCTGAACAGAGATAGCCTTTTATTAGCTAGAGGCTAGAGCATTTCTGGCTGCCAAAAGTTGTGCGTTGACAGCGTCGCCATCGAGTTGAGCAGGCATACGCATTCCTCCATGGGCGAAGCTGGGAATCGAACCCAAGTCTCACCGACCCGAACGGTGTGTACTACCACTATACTACTTCGCCAGACGTGGTGTGGTAGCTGCAAATTTTCGGTATATTCTCCTGCTACTTGTAGCACAAACCAAAAGCAAGATATGTATGAAAAGAAATATAAGGACAAGATAAGTGAGGATAGACGACGAGGAGGAGTAACAGGGACGAATAAATAAATAAACAAACAACGTTATCATTAGCTGTGTGGAGCTACGTTAGCTACACTACCAAGTCACAGCCTAGGAACGGCGTGAGATGGAGTCGTAAGTGGGTGGAATCTCAGACGAGAGGTTGGATGGGTTATCGGTGTCCTGGTTGTTGACGTAGTAACGACCAGCGTCTGTATGTACGTTGACCTGGCTGGGTTGAGACGATGGTGGCGGGATACGTGACTTGAGAGGTACAGCAGCAGGTGTGTTACCTGATGCTGATGAGGGCGGGTGCGTAGATGAGTTGGGTATGGACTGCGCACGCGCGGCACCGACGCCTGCCATGCCTGCTGCAGCACCAGCACCAGCACCTACACCACTGCCTGTGCCTACACCACTACCTGTAGCGGTACCCGTACCCGTACCCGTCTCGGTCATGCTCGACGGGTGCTGCGTGTAGGGTGTCGGTGCGCCTTCGATTTCGAAACCGTCCGTGTTATCAGGTCTGAATCGCTGAGGATCAAATATATCGCCGTCGTACTTGTCCTGCTTCTTGTTCTTGACGTGGCGACGCACGAGAAGGAGTGCTACGATAAGGATGAGGATGGCACCCACACCACCGCCTACGCTCTTCAAAAACGCGTTAGTGAGACATTCCTATCACTTGACTCTTTACTCACACCGCCAACGATAGCGCCAATGTTCTTGCCGCCGTCGTCAGATCCTGAGCCACTGCCGCCGATCGTCGTCGCGGATGTCGTGGACGAGCCTGGGTTTGTGTGAGCGAGGAATGAAGACGCGGGGAGGACGGTAAAGGGGAAAAAGAGATATCGCGTACCATTCGAAAGGGTCACGGTGACTATCGAAGTCGTGGGCTTAGACGTCGTTGAGCTGTCAGAGTCAGTTGACGATTCTGAGGATGATGAAGTGTTGGATGAGGAAGTGGGCGTTGATGGTCTAATTGAAGAGTGAGCGTTGTACTTGTAGACTGGCATTTCTCACCTGCTGGAACTGGTTGGACTGGCGTTGCTCGAAGAGTTGCTCGTGTTGCTCGATGAGCTGCTACTCGTATTAGACGAGCTAGAGCTGCTAGAGCTACTAGAGCTATTGCTGCTGCTGCTGCTACTGCTGCTATTCCCTCCCCCGCTGCTGCTGCTGCTGTTTTGTCGCTTCACTACCATCGCCGTCTACGACAACGTCAGTGACATATCGCTCAGCTGTTATCACACACATTTTTTAATAGCCTGAGATGCTTAGAGAGTGATTCGATGTAATTCTACGCTGTGCTATTCATGCTGTACAAGTCTCGGTTTCATTCGTCGCTGAGACTAATTTTTGAAATCTGCTTTTATGCCCATCTTCTTCTCTTGCTTTACGACACCCAAGATCAATTTCTATGGTGGCTGCAGCGATCACAGAAGCACGCACGCAGCCACCAATGCTTCCTTCCACCTTCTGTAAGCTACTCTTCTTTGCACAGCCCCAATGTGTCAAGTCCTCGATGATTGAAAATCTAAAACACACGTGTGATGCTGCCCAGCTTTGAATAAGAGCCGCATGCTTAAAAATGATCACTCATAAAACTGCGTTATCTTTCAAGAGGGGTCTTTTTCTCATTTGGGGAAGTCTTCTCTCTACCCAATCTAACACATAATCCAGGGCAGAGCACAAGCTTATAAGCTTCATCTTGTATTAGTAATCATGTATAGTAATATCACTATCTAATATGCTTGAGTGAACGAGCGATATAATCTGGGTATATGCCTTCTTTCTCAATATCCTCTGGAGTAGACACACCTGAGAGAACGAGCAGCGTCTTGACGTTACCGTGCTGACCGAACGAAATGTCCGTGTTGAGTCTGTCTCCAATCATGAGTGTACGGTCAGGGTTGAGTTGCTTCTGTTTAAGAATGCACTCAAGCATTGGTGCGTTCGGTTTACCAACGACGGTAGGTTTACGCTTTGAGGAGACGACGAGAGGGGAGCTCATAGCGCCAGATCCTACAAGTCTTGTTAGCTGGCAAGTGTCATTTGTCTACACAAGATAATTACCCGGAAAGAGACCGCAGGATTGAGGGAAAGTGGAGTCGTCGTTGGTGAGGATAAACTTGACATCGTGCTCTTTGCTAGTCAAGTAGGAATACGCGTAAGACAACTTAGTGTAGTTCAACATGACGTCAAACCCAGCAACGACAGCGCCGACGTCTTTATCGAGGCCTGATTTGATAGCGTTGAAGTCAATATCAGGAGTGATGGTGTTATACTTAGGATCAGTGCCTCCAATGTATTGAATACCCTCACTCTCCAATTCCTCTTCGAGACCTTTCATGCCTACGACGAAAACTTTCTTATCAGCAGGGAATTTGAGATTGTATTTGAGATAGACAGCTGATGCGTATGCACTGCCGAATATTTCATCCCTCTCTACGTTGATACCGAGTTTATCGAACTTTGCTTTGTATTGATTACGGCTATTGCTGGCGTTGTTGGTAACGAATATGACTTGTTTGCCAGCTTTTCTAACTTTCTCTACGAATTCCTTACTTCCTGGAATAAGCTCGTTTCCCTACAGTATTCGTTAGCGTCGGAGATACTGTATAGATACAGCCATCTCACCCTCCAAAGAACACCGTCGCAATCGAATAGCAGAGTGTCGAATTTATCGATCAATTTATCGTATTGTAGTAAATCCGGTGAGTGCATTTCACTAATAGATGGCTGTTGCTAACTAACCCACTTTATCACCAACAGTCATGGCGAAATCTACCAAATCACAAGATAAAAAGAATCTCGATAAGAAGAGCATCAAAAAGGTTCTTAAGGAAGATGAGCAAGAAGATTCCAGCTCTGGAGATGAAGAATTCGACGGCGTTACAGAGGAATCAATGCAGAAGCTCATAAAAGTTTTAGGTGAGGATGGCTTAGATGACCAGGCATTAGAGCAACTCGCTTACCTCAATCAATTAGAAGGAGTCAGTCAGGTTTTCTCTTCATTTACAATTCACTAACTAGAACCAGGCTGGTGATGAAGACGAAGACGACGAAGAAGACGAAGAAGAAGGTGATGACGATGATGAGGAGTTGGTAGACGATGAAGCTGCTGTATCTGGTGAAGACGCCAGCGACGATGATGAAGAGGAGGAAGACGACGAGGATGCTGAAGAAGAGGAAGCAGCAGCAGGTTTCATCAACGACGACGACGACGAGGAAGAAGAAGACGATGACGAAGATGAGGATGAAGAAGACGCCGAAGACGAAGGCAACGCTCTCACCCTCGAAGACGCACAAGACGTCGATGAAGACACCCGCGCCCAAATCACGACCAAAGTTACCGTCAACAACAAAGCAGCCATCACTCGTATTCTCAATGACTTCAAACTCAGCGATAAGTTGCCATTCATCGAAACTCTCGCTGTCACTTCATCCAAATCGATAAAGGATCTCGGTGCAGTCGACGTATATGACGATCTGTCCCGTGAATTAGCATTCTACAAGCAATCCTTAGAAGCCGTCGAGAAAGCTAAACCACAGATTCTCAAAGCCGGTGTTCCATTCACTCGTCCAAATGACTTCTTTGCTGAGATGGTGAAGACGGACGTACAAATGGAGAAGATACGTCAAAAGATGATGGACGAGAAGTCCAACATTGAAGCTTCAGAGAAAGCACGTAAGCAACGTGAGCTCAAGAAGGTTGGTAAGAAGGTGCAGAATGAAAAGTTGTTGGAGAGACAAAAGTCAAAGAAGGAGATGATCGATAAGGTCAAGTCTCTTAAGCGTAAGAAGGGTGGTGTCGAAGGTCTTGAAGCTGGTGATGATGACTTTGATATTCAACTCGAAGACGCGTTGGATGGTGGCAAACCAGGTAAAGAGGACAACAACAAGAAGAGAAAGATGTCCAGAGGCGCTCGTGATGCCAAGTTCGGTCACGGCGGTAAGAAGAAGCACGCAAAGTCAAACACCAAGGAATCTACCAACGCGCCATTCAAGGGCAACAAGAAGTCAAGACCTGGCAAATCCAAGCGAATGAGCGGCAAGTAAGAGGTTCTTTTACATGACCTGCACTAGTAATTTATTAACAATTTTTTACCTGTTTCATAATGGATTGCACACTTTTAGAGAATAAAGAATATTAGAAATTGGAAATTGAAAATTCAAATGCTATAAATAACTACAATCTATGCATAGAGATCATCAGCGTCATCCCCGCCCGATCCAAATGCACCTTGACCACTGCCTGGCTGTTCAGCAGAGCCTTCACCACCTTCACCTTGACCTGGGAATCTGAATTGACTACCGAATGATCTAGATTGCTGAAGGTTCTGTGCAAACATTTCGTATCTTCTGATATCCTGATCGCTGACTGATCTTCTAGCGAACTTCATAGCCTCCTCGAAGTGTGAAATGGTGATTTCAGGTACTGGGTCATCATCTTCATCGCCGACTTCCATAGCAGCATCAGCATCACCACCTTCAGCTTCAATCTTCTCCTTTTGAGCTCTCTTTGATTGAATGTCGGCGTTAATGCTTTCCCTAATTGCCAACTTTGCAGCTCTCTGACAAACTTCAGTAAGATCAGCACCAGAGAATCCATGCGTCTGATTAGCGAGGTATTCGAGATCAACTGATGGTGCAACTGGTGATTTACGGAGAGTAGCCTTGAGAATAGACAATCTTGATGGAACGTCTGGCAATGGGATGTAGATGAGTTGGTCCAATCTACCAGGTCTCAAAAGAGCAGGATCAATTTGGTCAGGTCTGTTCGTAGCACCGATGACGAAGACATTCTTCTTTGCGGACATACCATCCATCTCAGTCAATATCTGGTTGAGAACTCTGTCTGATGCTCCACCTGCGTCTCCACCAGCGCCTGCACCTCTCGACTTGGCGATAGAGTCCAACTCATCGAAGAACATGACACATGGTGCTGCAGCTCTAGCCTTGTCGAAAGCGTCTCTAACGTTGGCCTCAGATTCACCGTACCACATGGTCAAAAGCTCTGGACCCTTGATACTGATAAAGTTGGCTTGACACTCATTGGCAATAGCCTTGGCCAACAGCGTCTTACCGGTACCTGGTGGACCATAGAAGAGGACACCCTTAGATGGTGACATACCATACTTGATGAACTTCTCTGGGTGCTCGACTGGGTATTGAACAGTCTCTTGCAGCTCCTGCTTGACCTTGTCAAGACCACCAATGTCGTTCCAAGTGACTGTTGGCACTTCGACAACGGTCTCACGGAGAGCAGATGGGTTGGAGACACCGAGAGCGTAACGGAAGTTCTCCATGGTGACTCCGAGTGCATCGAGGACCTCAGCATCGATGGTGTCTTCGTCGAGATCGATGAGATCCATCTTCTCTCTGATTTGTTGCATGGCAGCTTCAGAACACAAACTAGCCATATCAGCACCAACGTAACCGTGAGTATCAGCTGCGATTTGTTCGAGATTAACGTCGTCGCCCAACTTCATGTTCTTGGTGTGAATTCTGAGAATCTCAAGTCTTCCAATTGGATCAGGGATACCAATGTCGACTTCTCTGTCGAATCTACCAAATCTTCTGAGTGCTGGATCGATCGAGTTTGGTCTGTTGGTGGCTGCCATGACGACAATGTTTGAGCGTGCCTTCAAACCATCCATCAAAGTGAGCAATTGTGAAACAACTCTTCTCTCAACCTCTCCGTTGGTCTTCTCACGCTTTGGAGCGATAGCGTCAATCTCGTCAATAAAGACGATAGCAGGGCTGTTCTTCTCAGCTTCCTCGAATGCCTTACGAAGGTTGGATTCGGATTCACCAGCCATCTTGGACATGATCTCTGGACCGTTGATCAAGAAGAAGAAGGCACCGGTCTCGTTGGCGACGGCTCTAGCCATAAGGGTCTTACCCGTACCAGGTGGACCGTACATAAGGATACCACGAGGTGGCTTGATACCAATGGACTTGAAGAGTTGTGGGTGTCTAAGTGGCAACTCGACCAATTCACGAACTTGAGCGAGTTGCTTTCTGCATCCACCGAGGTCGTCGTAGCCGACTTCATTTAGGTTGGATTCCTCGTCCTCGCGCTTGATTGGATCGCCTTCGGTGTGGATGACGGTGTCTTGAGCGACAATACAGAATTCGGATGGGTCACACTCCACCACCTTAAACTCGACGGTACGCATACCACCTCTGACCAAGAAGGTGTCGTTCTTGCGCACTGGACGGTATGCCTCCAAGAAGTATGGCTTGAGGTAGACATCGAAGATGTTACCGGTCAAGCCCTCGATGCTGTCATCGAAAGGCAAGACGTGGATTCTCTTTCCGTACTTGATCTCAGGGCAGGCGTGAATGTTACAGACGTCGCCGAGCTTGACGCGGAGATTGTTACGCGCCACCTTGTTCATTTGGATTTTGCCTTCGTCGACATCATCGGAGGAGAGACAAATGAGCACTGAGGGGGTGTTATTGGGCGAACTAAGTGGAAAAGCATTCACCCACCTGTGTCTTTGCGCTTCTTGCCACGGACGATGATTGTGTCACCGCGGAACAAGCCCAGTGTCTCCATAGTGGCTGGGTTAATAGTTGCCACGCTGTTGTCGTCTGCTGTGGCCTGTTGGTGAGTGTGAGCAAGCTGCGCTATTAATTTACTATAAACGGACTTCATCGACGATCAAACGGTTTGGACTGGCGATGTTTGTGAGTCTATGGCTGCTGCTAACCCAGAATTCGCTCACCTGGATTTTGGTCTGAGGATGGCGGTCGAAGTGTCTTCGGCAGCTTCCTCCTTCTTCACTTGCGGATCGTTGGACATGACTGTAATATATAGAGGTATACGCATGCGTCAGCGACAGTCATCTCCAACGAACGAAAATTAAAATGTATTTCTGTGTATAAGAGAATGCTGAGAATCGTATATAGCGTCTTACAGCTCGTCCTCCCACTGCTCAATCTCCACTGCCCTGTTTCGATGACGAAAGAGGTAAAACTGCTTGCGTGTTGCGTGTTTCGAGAGATACAAGAAGCAGGTGGCTAGAATGTGTATCCTATATGCTTGAAACCCTCTCATCTCTAGTCATTTCACATCTATACGCCACTTTTCGTTAAGGTTCTAGAAAGTGATGCAGATGGCGTAATATCTCATAAATGAGTCTGAATTAGGTATTGAGATGCTCATCTTTGTACATTCTCACTATTCACCTATCCCGCATCTCTTCATCTCCCGCTCATCTCTAACGTTAACGACCATGGCATCGGCAGTCGCATCCACATCAGCGACGACGCCGATAAAGCGTTCAATGGAAGTCTTAGACGACGACAACATCAGTCAAGTACTCTCGCGATCGCCCAGTCCAGATCATCATTATGACAGATATGCGCAAACGAATCAAGTGGATATACACGGCAACGCCGACTATGGGCCAGTAACTACGTGTGACTGGGATGATTGTGGTATCGTCTTTGGTGATCAGCATCTCATGCTCGACCACATCTACACAGATCACATCGGCGACAAATCGAGATACACGTGCGAATGGAGCAGCTGCTCACGTAAAGGCAAGAATCAGTCGACGAAGCAGGCTTTGATAGCTCACTTGCGCTCTCATACCACGGACAAGCCATTCGTATGCGTGAGTCTATGTCTTTGAGTGAAGAAGTACCATTTTAATAGCTCTTTACAGTTAGAGAAAGCAGAATGCGATAGATCATTTACTAGAGCAGACGCTCTCGCTAAGCATATGCGGATGCAGCACCACGTAGACACGCTGCCGACCGTTAGAGGCACCGGTGCAGCCGTGCCGCCTGGTGAGAAGAAGAGCAAGAAGGCGAAAGTGGATCAGGATGATGGTGGAGAAGATGGCGGTGATGGCGATCAACCTCAACAGCAGCAGCAACAAGATGAAAATGAATCAATCTACCTCGATCAAGCTGATGAACGCGCTTTCGCTTACATCGCAACAGCACCAGGCGAGCCGCTTTACTACTCGCATTACACTATGGCGGCTACTCAGCACCACATCATTGAGGAGAACAACAAGTATATTCAACAGGTACTTGATGATGAACAGAAAGTGCTCGAGCAACTTGACGCGGAAAATGATAGACTCCTGGCTGAAATTATAGCCTCTGAAGTCAGCGATAAGGCTTCAGATGACATGTTCCAAGAGCTCACCCTCCCAAAGCTGAATCGCTCACTCAAATCGACCAACAACCATTACAGGTCTGGACCTCATGTTATATATCATGAGATACAGACGCCAGACATCGATTAATGTCTTGGTCAAGCATTTCTTGTATACTACCGCATGTATTGTTATTTGTGTCATTCAAAAATATTTTCATCTCAAAGACGCTAAATCGCTCAGAAAGACAATCACCAATCACACCAGCAATACTTAATCTTGTTGCAACACAGGGTAAAGACAGTAGATAAAAAGTTTCAAAAGACAAAGTTGGATAACGTATATTTGAATTTTTCATTTCGTTTATCGAACAACCGACACTAAGCTTAGAAGCACTTGCGGTGGACGATTGATGGACCAGACTCGTCGTATTCTTGCTTTGAGATCCACATTTGTTGGAAGGTTGAAAGAGAAGCGAGAATAGAACCACCGATCCAGACAGAGTACTTACGCTCTGGTGGAGCAACAATCTTGACCTTCATCGAAGATGGTGCCAAACCAGTCAATTCCTTCTGCATACGGTCTGGAATACCGTGGTACATAGTAGTACCACCAGACATGACGACGTTACCGTAGAGGTCCTTACGGATATCGAGGTCACACTTCATGATGGAGTTGTAGGTAGTCTCGTGGATACCAGCAGCTTCCAAACCGAGGAGACCTGGCTTGAAGAGACCTTCTGGTGCTCTGAAACGCTCGTTACCAATGGTGATAACTTGACCATCTGGCAACTCGTATGACTTTTCCAAAGCAGATGATTGGTTGGCGGTTTGCAACTCTTGCTCAAAGTCCAGAGCAACGTAACACAAACGCTCCTTGATATCTCTAACGATTTCACGTTCAGCAGAAGTGGTGAATGGGTAACCTCTTTCCATCAAGATCTTGATGAGGTAGTCAGTCAAGTCTCTACCAGCCAAGTCTAATCTAATAATTGCGTGTGGGAGTGCGTAACCTTCGTAAATTGGAACAGTGTGTGAGACACCATCACCGGAATCCAAAACAATACCAGTTGTTCTACCGGAAGCGTAAAGAGACAAGACGGCTTGGATAGCGACGTAGAAGGCAGGAGCGTTGAAGGTCTCAAACATAATTTGAGTCATCTTTTCTCTGTTGGCCTTTGGGTTGAGTGGGGCCTCGGTGAGCAAGACAGGGTGCTCTTCAGGAGCGACACGGAGCTCGTTGTAGAAAGTGTGATGCCAGATCTTCTCCATGTCGTCCCAGTTGGTGACGATACCGTGCTCGATTGGGTATTTGAGGGTGAGGATACCACGCTTGGATTGGGCCTCGTCACCGACGTATGAGTCCTTCTGGCCCATACCGACCATAACACCTTGGTGACGTGGGCGACCAACGATGGATCTGAGGAGTGTTAAACGTGGCTCAAGCGTTGGGAAAGCACTCACGGGAAAACGGCTCTTGGTGCGTCGTCACCGGCGAAACCGGCCTTACACATACCGGAACTGTGGCGAGTCAGAGGAGTGAATGAGTGGGAGTAGCCACGCTTACCCGTTGTCAATAACGAGTGCTGCGACTTCTTCTTCCATGGCTGTGCGCTGTGAGCTGGGAGTGGTTGAAATTGGAGAGAATAAATTACCTATTCTGAGAGTATATTATCAGCAATTATTCTCCCAATTTACTCGAAAATACTTACCGAACTGTTGAGTGTCAAAAACAGGCCAGCGCAGCGCTCGATGATGTGGGCGATGCGACCAGCAAATTAAAAATGAGCGGGTTGTGGAGGTATTTGGGTGGTAAATCAATAGAAGTCCTTGTCTATTACATGAATAGCGATTTATTATAAATTAACCACCGCTTTCCATTCAAATTTTGCTTGGATATCGGGCAGCTGCCTTGAGCGGGGATGAGTGGGATGCTGGGGGAATCCTGGCTGCTGAGACGGTGAACGCCTGAGTATCCCGCTGCCCGTCTTTCTCGCTTTTGATTCGCTCTTGTATGACGCGTCACTGTATACGGCCTTCTTGCTCCGTGGCCGGTGAGGTACGACTCAGTAAGCTGGTTAGTGTTGTGAAATGCAAACAGGCTTAGGTTATCCAATATGCTATCATTTGCGCCTGATTGTGCATCTCCAGTATTTGAACATTCCCAATAGCGCAAATTGGGATATTTGACGAGGTAGAAGCTATCAAATAATGCAGCATACTTCATATATCCATAGAACACATCTCTGTCTCGTTCTGAACAAATTTTCCCATACTCAAAACCGCGTTTAAGCTCTCTCACCGAACCCTTCAAGCTGAAAAGCTCATCGATGATGATTACAATATCGATTAGTCTTTCCTAATTGACCTTGAGGAGACTTTTTTACGATTTCTGAACGAGCTCCAGCTTCAGCTACTGCTTTATACACTCAACTTTGTACAGATGCATCCATGGTTCGTCGACAAAATCTGCTGGAATGGTGTGCGCAGAATGCCGTAGAGATAGACACGAGGCTGGGTATTGAGAATGACAGGGTCACAGCACTCGATTTCATCCTCAGGGATACAGTCGTCGCTCGCGTGCCCAAGGAGGCAGTGCTGTCACTAAAGACGAGTACGATCAGTGCACAGCTCTCATCACTGCCACTGACGCCTGTCGTCGCACTGTCATTAGCATTGCTGTACGAAATGGAGCAGGGCAGTCAGTCACCCTGGTATCTGTACATACAGTCCTTGCCATCAGCTCCGCCAGACGTGGCCTCCCTTTGGAGCCGCACACCAGACCTCAATGGTACAGAGATGGGCAAGCGCCTGGCTGAGCTTTCTCACGCTCAGAACGGTCTTCGAGGGAGAATGTCCAGGCGCAGGCTGGAAGAAATATACCAACAACACTCTAAGACACTCTCTATTCACTCCCCCCTCTCCTCCTTCCTCTACGCATACGCTGTCGTGTCGTCCAGGGTCTTCTCTATCGACACATACCACGACGTTGGGCTGGTGCCTATAGCGGACCTCTTCAACCACGTGGAGGAGTCCAACATCGCCATAGAATCAGATCTGGTGGTGTGCGAGTGCTGTGGACAACTTCGAGGGACTTGCATCAAGAGGTCTGACTCCAGCACCTCTGCCAGTCAGTCCCAGACTCTCGACATCGTCACTACAAGCACCGCAGAATCTGCTGAGGAGCTCTACAATAGCTACGGTGACGCGCTTTCTAATGTTGATCTCGCGCTCGAATATGGTTTTGTCTTGGACGCAAACGAAAGCGACAGGGTGACATTTGAAGAGTGTGGAAGTGTTTCGGCAGAGACTAGCACAAAAGACGCGACACTCGATGACGATGAGCAGGAGCTGTTTGTTGCGGACCGCGCAGCTTACATTGACGCACAAGGAAGGGTTTCGTTGGGGTTGTTTGGGGTGCATGAAACGAATACACCTAACGCAATCGTCTCAGCATATGAGCAGTCTGAGATTGTCAGCGATGCGTCCACTCGTCAAATGATTTCCCAGCTCATCGACAAAATCGACAAAAGGATCGCACAATACCCATCGCAGATTACTTCTACTACGCCAATGCTCATGCAGATGCGTGAAGACGAGCTTGGACTGCTTCAGACTGCTAGACACCGCTTCACGGACTTGTTGTAATGGATAGAATGATATATAGAATGATGATATTACAAAGTTTACACTGTCGTGATTGAAACGCCCACCTACTCAAACGTCGACGCGTATACGTTGCAAATGTGGTATAAGTCTGTCAAATTCTTCTGACGTCTGTGCGATGAGAGTTAGCTAACCCGCCCACAACAATACATCACACACCTTCTTATAAGCTTTGATGTGTCCATCAGCCAAGTGATGCAAGATTTCCTTCATCTCGACTCTCTTGGCCATATCGAATATCGAATGCTCTCTCAGCACAGCATCGCTAAACTCCACATTCTGCTTTGAAGAATTCTCTACCGCTTTCTCAAGCTCCTTCATCTGTTCTTCGAGCTTTCTCAACCGTTCAAGTCTCGCCTTCTCGTCGTCCTGACCTCTGATATGATCTACTCTATCGCGAATATAACCGCTAATACCACCGCTACTAAGGGGCTGAGCCGACATGAGACGTTGATGCTGCATTGCCAATTGTGAGAGATACGTAGTCAATTGTTCGAAATCGAGTTGTTTCTGCTCGCGCAATCTAAGTACGACTTTATGAGCACCAGCATAAGCTCTTAAGGAGTGAATATGATCTAGAACTGGTTCGAAAGCCGTAACGACTTGTTCTTTAACAATATTACTGAACTCCAATTGAGCATGAGCGAATCTATTGAGAGGTTCTGTAATACCTGATTCCAAATAAGCTAATGCTTGTGTAGCACCTGCGCCGTCATCATAATCACCATTCAGATCAACGTCTATTGCTGCATTGTCCACACCTGACAAGTACGTCAGTGCGTAATTCTCAGGAGGTTCATACGACTGACTAGCGAATTTGGTGCGCAACTTATGAACAATTTTCTCAATGTTACTAAGCGAATCATCTAGACGATCAAGATTATCTTTGAGTGCTACGAATCGATCATCTGGTTTCTTGACTTTGGTGAATGCGTTGACGAGACTGTCTGAGATGTTGTCTAGTAGCGTGTGTGGTTCTATGGTGTTACTAGACGCTGATAATGATTGCGAGCCTAGTTTGTGCATCACAGTGTTCCACTCGGTAGACACGAAAAACTCAATCACCAATTTAGAGCGTTTGAGAATGGGATGACGACTGATACGTTGCAGGAATCTCTCTAGATCCTGCTTGCGTCGCTGTATGAAATCGTTGGAGAATCGATCGCCTGTCAGGTATTCGAGCCGGTGTTGGTCGGGCAGTGGTGGGATAACTGAGGCGGGGAACGAGGATGAGAGCTGTGAATGAAGAAATTTGAAATCTTTGTATCGTCTCTGCGTCTCGTGTTGCTTGCTGGCGTACAGAGACGAATTGGAGGTGAAGGATATGGTGTAATTGACGAACTGATGGGAAGTACCCTCCAATTCAATCGTGTAGCTGGGTATACGACACTCTAAGGCGCTTGAGCGCTCTGTAGCGATGCTCGCCGTCGTTGCAGATGGCTGTGATGTAACCGTGGACATGACCGGACTCAACAAAGAGGGAATATACGGTGTGTATTGATATTTGAGGGTTGTAGATGGTATTGGTATCGGAAATGGCTGACTGTGGCTTTTGTACTGCTCAAATCTCTGTCCAGTGTTTGTAGCGCAGCGGGAGATAGAATGAGGTGTACAATTGCATACGAAAACAGTACAGTAGATCAATCACGTAGCTACAATTACATACATCCCCTCACAGCTCTCTCCGCTCCCATCTCCTCAATACACAGCCAAACAGCAGCCACAAACAGAGGCGAGATGGAGCAGCAAAAGTTGTCCCATTTATCGTCCAAGAATCGCTGCCAGCTCCTCTCCCATCCACCACAATTTTTTACCATCTCCACGCCTTGTGCTCTGTCTTCTCTTGAACCAGGACTCCAAAATGCTTAGGGTACCAGCAGTGCGTGTAGCAGGCAGACGCTTCGTACAGCCATCGAGAGGCGTTGCAAGAGGTTAGTGAGGTTCTACAAGGCTCTCATTAACTCACCGATCCGCAGGATTAGCCACTCGTTCTCTCGCAAACGGTCTTCAACGCATGAGCATCCGCTCTGCGGTTCTCCCAGCTGCTTTGGGTGTGTAGACTCTCCAGCCTTCATACCATCTCTAATTGCCTCGCTGCAGCTCGCTCTGCCACCGTCCACTCGGCTCGCAGCTACGCAACGTTCCAGCGCGACAAGCCACACTTGAACGTCGGTACAATCGGACACGTCGACCACGGAAAGACGACGCTGACCGCAGCCATCACCAAGTACCTCTCAGAGAAATCTGGCAAGGGTCAGTTCCTTGACTACAACCAAATCGATAAGGCACCAGAGGAGAAGGCAAGAGGTATCACCATCTCCACGGCCCACGTCGAGTACGAGACCGAGAACAGACACTACGCCCACGTCGACTGTCCTGGTCACGCCGATTACATCAAGAACATGATTACCGGTGCTGCACAAATGGACGGTGCTATCATCGTCGTCTCCGCAGCAGACGGTCAAATGCCACAAACTAGAGAGCATCTTTTGCTCGCTAAGCAAGTCGGCGTTAAGAAGCTCGTCGTCTACATCAACAAGGTCGATCAAGTCGATGATCCAGAAATGCTTGAACTCGTCGACATGGAAATCCGTGACTTGCTCTCCACTTACGGATACGACGGTGACAACACCCCTATCGTTAAGGGTTCCGCTCTCGCTGCTCTTGAAGCTCGTAACCCAGAAATCGGTACTAACTCAATCGACGAATTGATGGAGGCTACCGACAGCTGGTTGGACATTCCAGAGAGAGACCTCGACAAGCCATTCCTCATGCCAATCGAGGACACCTTCACCATTTCTGGTAGAGGTACCGTCGTCACTGGTAGAGTTGAGAGAGGTACGATCAAGAAGGGTGACGAGATCCAGATCCTCGGTCTCGGCAACTCCTTCAAGACCACTCTCACCGGTATCGAGTCTTTCCACAGAGAACTCGACCGTGGTGAATCCGGTGACAACATGGGTGCGTTGCTCAGAGGTGTCAAGAGAGAACAAATCCGTCGTGGTCAAGTCATCGCTGCTGTCGACTCTATCAAGAGCTATAAGAAGTTCAAGGCTCAACTCTACATTCTTACAAAGGAAGAAGGCGGTCGTCACTCTCCTTTCTTCGAAAACTACCGTCCACAACTCTTCATCAGAACCTCAGACGTCACCGTGTCACTCAAGTTCCCTGATGGCACCGCAGACGCTGGCGAGAAGATGATCATGCCTGGTGACAACGTCGAAATGGTCGGAGAGCTCGTCCACGACCTCCCACTCGAGAACAACTCTAGATTCACGCTCAGAGAGGGTAACAAGACCATCGGTACTGGTATTGTCACTGAAGTCTTTGCCTAAACCACTATATAAAGCCAACTATAAAAGCCACTATAAAGGATAATTGAATGTATCAAAAACAAATCACAACTCTCTCTTCATACTAATTGTTGGGCATGATAATCTGCTTGTGAGCGACCTTGTCTTGAACGCTGTCGAGGGTGCTGTCCGAAATTCGAAGGTGTTGCTTGACAGTGTATCTCGGTGCGGCAGCCAAGAACTGTCCATATTCAAAGTCGTTGTAGGTATCAATCTTGAACGCGGCCAGGAACTCGCATGGCTCATCACTGACGCATTCCAAGTAATGCAAGTTGTTAGCATTGATGTAGAGCACATCGAGCGCGTTGACGTCGTATGTACGACTATTACCATTACCTGCATAAATAGTAGCTCTGAGTGTACCTCTCACTACGAAGTCCCATTCAGCCGTCCTGTGCCAATGAGCAGTACGCAATGATTGAGACTGTAATTGAACATGCGCAACAGTGATATCCAAATCAGGTGCGTTGAAGTTCCGTTTGTCAGCAATCTGCACCCTGCCTCCATCATACTCTTGCCATGGCACCTCAGAGAATTTGAGCGCTAGCGTCTGTCCTTCCATCATGCCAAAAGGATTGTTGATGGACTGTTTCTGCTCCTCGAAAGAAGGAGCTGGCGCTTCGCCTCTGAATATGTAGAGCTGCTCAGCTGGGATATTGTCGAAATCTGTCGCCTGTTTATCGAGACCAAAATTTTTACTGCGAGAGAACATATGTGAGCTGAGTTGTGTGGTAAGGGACTGAGCGACACCCACTTGATGACTGATTTAGGCAAACGCGAGAGAGCTTCCGAAGCGAGGAAAGTATCATTTTCATCGAAATCGCCACTATCGAAAATAAGCAAAAATTCAGTACCGTTCTCGAGTGCCTGAATGGAGTGCATGACAGAAGGAGGGAAGAACCAGACATCACCTTCACCAAGCTCCTCTATGAAGCTTTTACCGTCTGGGAGAATGGCAGAGATGATGACTTGACCAGAGAGGATGTAACCCCATTCCGATTGACTATGCCAGTGAGTCTCGCGTATAGCGTATGGCTCAAGACGCATATCGACTCCAGCAATCTGTTCACTGACTGGAAGATCTTTCACAGTCTGCTGACGCGCCCATCCACCAATTGCTAGACGATTGTACGAGTCAGACATGTGCCATCTCGGGTTCTCGATACTGCCGAAATCTACAGTAGGCGGAGCGAGAGTGTCTGGAGACTGTCTGTCAAGTGCTACGTTCTCATTCACTGTGTATCCTGATCCTAATTCGTAGCGTTGTGGTTGTGGTATGTAACTTGCGTTTCTCAACACCTCGTAATCGAAATCATTGTAGTCGTGCGTCGCCGCTTTGCCGTCGTTACTGCCCCAACTCCCTGCCAAGGGCTCGGCGAGATTGAGTGTACCGTTTGATTGCGCGGTGGCGCTAGCTATGAGTAGCAGCAGCAGTGTCAAGCAGATGTGAGTGAGCATGTTGCGAGAGTCAGCGAATCAAGAGGTTGCTAGCTCGGCGTTTTATATCGAGGCCTATTATTAGCCTTGTTATTAATAGATAGAGTCATTCTTAAATGCTTGTCTATGCATTTTGTGTTTAATAAGGCGCATCCGTGGGATTTTGGCTGCGATTGCCGCCGAAGAAAGAGCATGTACTGTGATCCTGTACTGTGACATCAAAACAGCCTTATCAGCATCTCAAGTACACCACGTGATGCATTCTTGAATGAATACCCAGGTATGCAAGGAATGTGCAAATTTTAGGAGCTATTTTAAGGCCTTTTTGACATTCATTTGAGCTTGGCGAGTGTGAATAAAGATAGAGTAGCCAAAATAAACCACCGCTATTCACCAACTCTAAGATGATGTAATCACTCGCAGATTCTTCTCTTTTCGACTGACCATATCAATCTCAAAATGGGAGGGCAGAAGAGAGCGAGATTCCAACAGAGCCAGCAGGTGCCAGATAAGAGCGTGAAAGCGCGTAAATCAGACAGCAAGAAGGAAGCCTCTGCAGCCGCTTCGACTGCTACCGCTGCACCCTCAGTCAGCTTGAATGTATCGGTGGGAAGCTACGAGCGCTTGCTCTATGGATTCAATCTCCGTCTGCAAGATGGAGATCTCAAATTCAAGCCGCTGTTCATGTTCCCTGCTCACATTACGTGCATCAAGAGCGTAGCGCTCTCACCACCGCCGCCGGGATCATCTAAAGGAGGCAAATGGCTCATCACGGGCGGTACGGATGAATCTGTGAAGGTGTGGGATATACGGAGGCGGGTTGAAGTTGGTTCGTTGACGGGTACAGAAGGTGGGTTGAAAGAGAGAGAGACAGCTGCGAACTCATGGGCTAATGAAAACTCCAGGTACACCACTCAGTATGGCTTTCATCAACCACGCCCATCTTGTCATGGGCACGACGCATTCCAACATCTACATCTTCAAGTGCGGCGAGTGGGAACTACTCAAGTCGTTCCGCGCGCACAAAGGAAGCGTGGACTCAGCAGCTGTGCACCCTAACGGCGGATTCGCCATGACTGTCGGCAATGATAGGATGGGACAGCTATGGAGACTCGGCAAGAACTCGAAAGATTCCAACAGACAGGCAGGACATGTTGGCAGGATCGCTGGAACCAAGCTCGGTATAGAAGGTCGCAAAGGTAATCCAGAGGTGGTCAAATTCAGTAAATCTGGCAACATCATTGCTATCATGTTCAAACAGCACGTTGAATTGAGAAAGACGCACGGTTTCGAAACTCTTCCTCAATTGCCTTCATTGCCATCTAAACTCACCACCAAATTTAACGACATTGGCTTCGTTAAGCCACTGAAATCACAAGGATTCAGCGACGGTGTTGAACTCTTGGCAGTCGCGAGCGAGGACAAGAGAGTTCTGTTGTATGCCATCAAGGAGGAAGAGGAGAGCAAGTTCATTGGCGAGCTCATCGGTCATCAGAACCGCGTTAAGAGTGTCAGATTTGGTGTTGTTGGTGACAAGTTACTTGCTATCACCATTTCGAGCGACGGTTTTGTGAGAGCGTTCGATCTCAATGTACTCAAGCCATCGAGCGAGCAGGTGCAGCTGGAAGCTGTTGCTTCGTACGACACCAAGGGCACGAGGCTTACTTGTCTTGATGTTGCCAGCGCGGGCTACGAAGACACCGTCGATGCAGACGAAAGCGAAGACGAGCAGGAAGAGGAGGAAGCGCACGAGGAAGAGGACGAGGAAGAGCAAGAAAGCGAGCCAGAAGAAGAAGTCGAAGATGATGAATAGAATGTATACACATAGATATCTTAATAAAACCCTTTGAATGAAAATTAAGCACTGCCAGGTGGTGGATTGCCTTGACCAGCGCCGCCGCCAGCACCGAATGATTCAGCGAGGTTTCTGAGCTCTGGATTGCTAGCAAGTTCCTCGATTGATGGCATTTGACCGCCATTTCTCATGCTCTCTGCCATGTTCCTGAGTCCAGGGTTAGACATGAGTCTCTCCATGCCACCGTTTGACATCATGGATTGAGCCATCTGGCGCATCATTGGGTTGTTGAGCAACGCGCCAAGATCAGGCATACCACCACCACCAGCGCCACCACCGGCACCGCCACCACCGAACATGCCTGCCAAAGCTGATAAATCTGGCATACCACCAGCACCAGCACCAGCACCTGCGCCCGCACCGCCAGCTGGAGCTTCTCTTTGTTGTACAGAGCCGCCGAGCTTAGATCTAGCGGTAATGAGACTGCTCTTCATTGTCTGGTTGTCTGCGTCGTACTTGAGACCATCCTCGTACGCCCTGACTGCATTCTCGTACTGCTTAGCGTTGAAGTAAGCGTGACCGAGTCTGGAATAAGCTCTAGCGAAGGCAGGATCGATCTCGAGAGCCTTCTTAGCATCAGCGATGGAAGCGTCTTGATCGCCAGCTTGTGAGTATGCAGCTGCGCGGTTGCTGTAGTGTTTTGAGTATGGCACTTTCGAGAACAAAAAGAGTATGCTCACGAATAGAGGATTTTGTTAGTAGGGTGCAGCTCTATAGCTTGAGTGTATGCGTCGATAGCTTCTTTGTATTTCTGCGCAGACATCAGAGCGTTTCCTTGCGCTTTGAGTTCGTCTGCCTTTGCAACGTCATCAGCTGAAGCCTCCTTGGCTGGCTGAGCTGCTGGCTGAGATGCAGATGCAGATACAGCATTCTTGAACGCAGCTACCAAATCAATTCCACTGTCCAACGCTCCAGATTGACTGTCATCAACCTCAAACACGTCCTCAAGAGATTCAATAGCAACACTGAGCGATTCTTGCTTCTCTGCGCTTAATTCTCCTTGAACGCTCTTAAGGTACTTTGCGATACTGAAATTGAGTTTTTTGTTCTCCATGGTGGATCGCTTAAAGGCGAAGAAATATTCCCATTCACTTCTTTCTTCCTTACTTTGACGTTCGAAATGACGAGAATTATAAAACCACGCCAGCTCACTGAGCTCAAGAACTACATAGCGCTGGTGAGTGTTTGCTGTCATATGGTCTTTCAAATGCTCATCTCCTCTAGGACGCTTCGTGGCACATGCCAAACTCACCACGCAACGCAGAGGAAGAATACCTCAGCAAGCATCTCCCACAAGCGCGTCGCTGGGATCTCGACAAGATCGCCTCTCCTCATCCAGACGGCTTCGTCGGCCATATGCTTCCGTCGCCTACAATTTTTGCATCTGCATGTTCGAAACTCGGTATTGAAAAGTCGTCTCAAGTCGTCGTATACGACACAGTCGGCATCTTCAGTGCTCCTAGAGCTGCCTTCACCTTTAAGGCAATGGGACACGACAACGTCGCCGTCCTCGATGGTGGTCTTCCCGCATACGAAAAGGAAGGTCTGCCAACAGAGTCTGGCGAATACACCGCTCAGCCTTCTCAATACCCTATTCCTACTCTCCAATCCAACTTCATCAAGGACCACATCGATATCCTCAACACCATCGACAAGAAGGACGCAGTCATCCTCGACGCTCGTCCTCAACCACGTTTCAGTGGTGCTGCACCTGAACCAAGACCAGGCTTGTCTTCTGGTCATATGCCAGGTGCTCTCTCGCTCGCCTTCCCTCAGCTTCTCCAAGACGGACAACTCAAAAATGCACAAGAGTTGAAGCAAGTCTTTGAGAACACCATCGGCAAAGAAGAGCTTGAAAAAGTGCTGCAAGGCAAGAGGAATGTCGTCACCAGTTGCGGCTCGGGTATGACGGCAGCTATTGTCGCACTTGCACTTGAAGTCATCGGTGGACACAGTGCCATCTACGATGAGAGCTGGACTGGTTACGCTCAGCGTACCAACTCTCCAATCGTCAAGGATTAAAGTGATGAATGTAGGTACTCTACTTTTCGTCACGCCCAAAACCTACCTCTCGAATCTACCTCCAAGATGATAACTTCCTTTTTTCATTCTTGTGGGGAGATCTGGTATGCTCGTCATTCGCAGATCGATGACCGACATTATCAGGGATAATCTTCTCTCTGAGGGTGGTTTTGGGATGGTTTTGGGTGTGGTCGATCGATTCGTCTTGCTGACTCGTTCAGACACTAGGATAAATCAGAAAGTGAGTTCGCGCTAGACGCTCCTCAGGACACCCCACGTGCATCGCAATACCCAAAAGGATGAAAAGTTATTATCACTCGATTCTCCATGTAGGGAAGAGGAGGGATACATTGTATTAGCTCTAGCTGACACATTGCGATGTACGGGAGTAGTTCTGGGGTGTTGCTTATTTGGGGACACCAAGATCTAACCACATGGTGAGTCTATTGCATTGTCGCTGCTGGGTGTCATACCGTCTCGTCTCGTCTCTTCTCGCCTCACAACGCCTCCTCCCAAATGATGGTTTATGTGAACAATCTCTGCACACCAAATGAAGTCAATCTTTTTAACGCTTTAGCTACTGATCTTGGAGGAGGTGCGACGTTGAGTGGACAGAGGCGGGCATCCAGCGGGTGGTCTGCTGATGAGCCAAATATACTGACAAGCATCAGATGCACAGGTACCTGAATGAAAGAAACGAAGTATACCAAATGCTCAATACGCGAATGACGAAGGTGAGATAACTATCACAGCTGCATCATCACACCTCCACGCACACAACCCAAATGATGGTTTTGTGAACAATCTCTGCATCTCACATGAAGTCAACCTTTGATAACGCTTATCAACTGATACTGTTGTGGCCGGAGGTGTTTTGGTGTGGCTGCATACGTACAGACATTCTTACATCTGCTGGTAGGATTAATGCAACGACAAACGAGATGAATATCAATGTAACAAAAGAATGCATACACATTATAATAAATATCGACTGGTTGTATCCTTATGAAACAGAACAATCCCATCAATTTAGACCAATTGTCCCTGTTCTCTTTTTGAGCATAACGCCACCGCCGCCAGCGAAGCCAGTGCCTGTGTGGTGGTTGAATTAGAACAAGCGATGCAAAGAGCTAATGACTCACCTTCGACGCTCACTTTGATGAGATCCTCCTCTTTGTCCACCTTGCTGTCACATTTCGGACATTGGAGAGAGGGCAAGTAGAGGGTATCTATGCAGTACTTGCACAGCAGACTGCTGCAGCTCTTTGTGACTGTAAAGAGTGGATGGTAAGTACGGATGAAAGTACTCTCCAAGCATCCAAGACTCACCGAACATGGTGGATGAGTTACTCAGCGTCTTATCACATCCACTACAGAGCACCGTATCCGCATCTGCATACTTGAGATTAACGCTGTGGAGGTCTTTGAGGGCGAGTGGGTGAGTCGGGGAAGCCTGACGACACATAGTAATGAGTGGTGTACTCTCCATCTCGCGTATTCTATCAGTAAGCGCCTCCTTATCAGTGAGGTTAGGCTGGAGAGACGAGAGCCAGAAAGCTGGTAATTTGGGTGTCTCCTTAGTGTTGTTCTGCGTATCACTAGCTGTCTTCTCAACCTTCTTCAAACCTGCACTCAAACCACCGCCTACTCTCTGAGCTCGATCAAACGCCTCCACTGCTTCATCGCGCTGCACCGCCTTTGCGCCTTCATCCATTTCTTTCCGTTTCTGCTTCAGCTGCTTCAGTAGCTGCTTCGTCTTCTTGATCTCCTGCTTCTGAGAAAGCAGATCTGCGAATATACACTCCTTGCAGTATATTATACCCCTGTGCGTTATCTGCGCATCGCGCGCCAGACTTAAACATAATGCACAGTGGTCGAACCGCCGTATCGACTCAATACCGATCTTGCGCTTGCGCGAGTTGGCGCCGAGGTTGAAGTGCTGTTTCTCGTGGTACGTGTAGACTGGATTATTCGACATCGTTGGTGAGTGTACGGGAACAAGGAGATGGAAGTGCAAGAGCAAGTGACGTAAGAATACAATTTACAAATACAATAAGAAGATACGCTATATTAGCCGCGAGCGTTTACGTGGCTGTGTGGTGGTGGTGGTGGCATTGGCGTTAGATGCAGCTGAATTGTGGGAGTGAACGCTGCCATTCAATTCATCATCTTGGGTGACGCGACGAGTGGGATATATGGTGTCGTGGAGGATCAATGGTTGGCTTATAGGCATTGGCTGCTCGTTGTGAAAGAATGGATGGTTGAGTGCACTCAGCGCTGTGATTCTACTCGTTGGATCATACTGCAGCATCTTGTCGAGCAGGTCGAACCCTTGCAATGAATTGCTCCTCTGACCGAACCAGCTATTCAGCTTGTATGTGAACTGCGAATGCTTGAACTGTGATAGTTGGTTGTACTCAGGGAGGTGTTTCATGTCCGGGTATCTATTTGGAGAAGGCCAGCCGAGCAGTTCCATGATGCAGACCATCTGATGCGACTGGAATGGTAGCTTCTTGTTGTCGATACGTGCCTCCTCGCCTTTGAATAGCGGTCGCAAAGACAGCATTTCAGCGTATATGCATCCGATTGCCCACATGTCAATACTAGGAGTGTAGTGGCGTGTACCCAGTAATAATTCTGGCGACCTGTACCATATTGTGACAACGACTTTGTCGCCATTGTACAGCGGCTGCAACGGTGCTTTGTACACCCTCGCTAGACCGAGGTCGCCGACTTTGACGAGACCTGTGTTGGTGATGAGGATGTTGGCTGGTTTGAGGTCTCTGTGGATGATGTAATTTGAATGCAGATAGTGCACACCGTTCAGGAGCTGGAACAGGAATGATTTGATAATGACAGGACTCATGTCCTTTCGAATAACTTGGCTGTGATGGTAGATGATCTGCAATAGATCGTGCTCCGCATATTCGAATATCATGTAGATGGCTCCATCTATCAGTAACACCTGTACCAACTGCGCCAGATTATCATGCTTTATCTCACGATTCAAGCTCATCTCTCTAATAGCTGATTGTGATATGCCCATGTACTGCTGATTGTCTGGCTTGAACTTCTTTATCGCGTACACCTTACTCGAATCGTTTATGGACTCGGCTTTGAACACTTTGCCGTAAGTGCCTGAGCTCAGAAAACCGAGTATCTTGTACTGGCTCAGGCTATTCTTGTTGCTCTTTGCTTTTTTGGAATTATACACTGCATTCAAATCTGGGGTCATAACCTCGTCATGGTTCAAATCGAGAACCCCCGTCGTCAGTGTCGATGCGTGAAAAATAAAAACCAAGAAATGCACGAATACTTCTTTATCCATTACAATCATGTTCAAATTCACTTCTTTGCTCCTCTTCTTCGCCGCCGCCTTCGCAGGTACGCTTCCTGATAACACTCAGTCTGTCACACGCTGCTCACGCGCCATCTCCAGTTTTCTGCCAAGTTAACGCAGGAGGTGACGCACTCAATGCACTCAGCCAGCATCTGTACGTGTCTGTATTGCTCATCTTGTTTGTCTCGCACAAGTCATCTCTCCAAATCTCTGATTCTGAGTGACTTTGGAGATGACAAGAGATGAGGAAATCTAGACGCCTCAAACACCCTCTCACACACCCATCCACAGCAACTCTGTCACGCTCACTCGTCACCGTCGTCAAACAGGCGCTAAACCGCGTCTTCCAACGCTCGAGGAGACCAACTTGGTATCGACTCAGCAGCCAACGACTGGGTGAGTTGGGTGTGTGGGTGGAGTGATGTATCTCACGCACTCGCAGCAACCAGGGCAATATCGCACTCTACAAGAGGTCTCCCAACAGGCTTCCAGTGCTCGAGGAGGTCAATCTGCAGCTCGAACAGCGTCCAATGAAGGGGTGAGCCTGTGTGTGGTGTTAAGATCCCCTCTAACACTCTCACTCCAGCTCTAATGGTCAGATTACGCCATACTGAGGCATTCAGAGGCACTCAGCCAACCCAATTGAGCAGGCTTGATTGGGTGTATAATGAGCTGTGCATTGTAATTTAATTACGTATCTAACGCCTCGTTAAGTCTATTTTGATATCTTAATTTTTTCAATATTGCTCCCCAAAAAGCTTCGTCCACATCTTCTTCAGCCGTAGCCAAATCAGACGAAATGTAAAATTTATCTAAGAGTGAGAACGACGCTAATACGTGTCTACAGGGGAAGGGTCATCCGTTCACAACGTAAAAACGGTGGTAAGTTGGCTGCATTCGATACGGTATCCATCTCACCAGTACTCAAAAGGTATTTTCCGCTCTCACACCCACCACAACAAGGCCCCAGCTCAGCTCCGTACTTACGACTACGCTGAGCGTAACGGATACATCCGTGGTATCGTCAAGGAGATCATCCACGACGCTGGTCGGTGAGTAGACGATGGCCAGTACAGTGACGAAGCCACTCACAATCCACTCACAGTGGTGCTCCATTAGCCCGCGTCGTCTTCCGTGACCAATACCGCTACAAGCTCCGTACCGAGACCTTCATCGCTACCGAAGGTCTCTACACCGGTGCCTTCGTCTACTGTGGTAAGAAGGCTGCGCTCGCCGTCGGCAACGTCCTCCCTGTCTCCCAAATGCCAGAGGGTACCATCATCTGCAACATTGAGGAGAAGTCTGGTGACAGAGGTGCGTTGGCCAGAGCCTCCGGCAACTACGCCACCATCATTGGCCACTCTGAGGTCGATGGCAAGACCAGAATCCGTCTTCCATCAGGCGCTAAGAAGGCTGTCGTCGGTTCGTCCAGAGCTACCGTCGGTATCGTCGCCGGTGGTGGTCGTATCGACAAGCCATTGCTTAAGGCAGGCAGAGCATTCCACAAGTTCAAGGTCAAGAGAAACTGCTGGCCTCGTACTCGTGGTGTGGCTATGAACCCAGTAGACCACCCTCACGGTGGTGGTAACCACCAACACATTGGTCACGCCTCTACCATCGCCAGAGACGCTCCATCTGGTCAAAAGGCTGGTCTTATCGCTGCCAGACGTACCGGTTTGTTGCGCGGTACTCAACAGATCCGCGAAGCTTAAACTGGTGTGTCGTTGTGTTGATGACTTTTATTGTATGAGTATCCGTATTTATACAAGGTTTGAAGATAATAAGTGTATGAGGTGTTGTGTGCTATTGCTTGTGTCCATTTCAGATCCCATTCCTCCGCTTCAACTGCTTCTTTATCGTGTGCCGCAATGTCATCACATTCTAATCCAGTTGATTCACAGAATACACGATCTTCTAATCCCATTCTTTCGCAATGTACACGATCAGCAGGATTCACTCCTCACAAATACAGTTTACCGACATTCCGTTCTTTATCCCGTACCATCATGTCATATCATCATTCCAATCCTGTAAATTCGCAGAATACACGCCCAGCAGGTCTCCCACCTCCCACCTACGGTCTACCGCAGCGTCCGACTAACGGCTGGGCTGCCCCAATCGCCTCAAACAAGAATCTCTACAATCGTCCTCCACAGCCGCTACAGTCACGCGTAGCAATGGTACAGGTGTCTCCACCTCCAATGGCTGGCGTATCTCTTCCTCCTGTCCCAAACATCCCAACTTCACAGCCTCAGCAGTACCAATACCCTCAACACCCTAGCGAACCATACGTGTCTGCCTCAGAAGCCGATAAGCAGATCAACGACCTCATCTCAGGCGCAACCGCTGACTTTGAAGACGTCGACTTACCCAAAGAAGCCACCGTCCCAGGCATGTCTGGCATCACTCTCCTCAAGCACCAGATAGCAGGCGTAGCGTGGATGCGCGACAGGGAGAGTGGTACAAAAACGAACAAGCACGGTGGTATTCTAGCAGACGATGTGGGTGACGCGCTTGTCCATCTTATTCTTCTCACAAACATTGGCAGATGGGTCTTGGTAAGACTGTCCAAACACTCGCAGTCATATCCTCCAACAAACCCACCAAAGAGCAGCGCAAGAGATACTCACGCACAACACTTATCGTCGCCCCTCTCGCTGTCGTACAGCAATGGGAGAACGAAGCAAAGAGCAAGTGCGACAGCATTCGCGTTCTCGTACATCACGGCTCGTCACGCGCACGCGACGCATCCATCTTCGAGAGCTACGATCTCGTAGTCACCAGCTACTCTGTCGTCTCCTCAGAACACAAAGTCTACACGGACAGCAGCACCAAAGTCCAAAGCAACGATAAGCCAAAGTCTGGCAGAGCTTCAAATAAGAAACCTTTCTGCGCACTTTTCGAGTACGACTTCTTCCGCATCGTGCTCGACGAAGCTCAGAACATCAAGAACCGTGCCAGCAAGACTAGTATTGCGTGCGGGGAGCTCAATGGGTGCTTCAAGTGGTGTCTGACTGGTACACCTATCCAGAACAAAGTAGAGGAGCTCTTCCCTCTTCTCCGTTTCCTCGTTATAGTACCTCTGAATGAATGGGATGAATTCAAGGCACGCATCATCACTCCAATGGCAAACGGCCGCGCTAAGACGGCCATGAAGCGTTTGCAAGTCATACTCAAACTCATTCTCTTACGCAGAACCAAAGACACGCAGAACGATGACGGTACAGCTCTTATCACCCTCCCTGGTAAGCACATCAATCTCGTCCAACTCAACTTCGATAAGGATGAGCAAGCATTCTACACCAGCATCGCAGATAAAGCTCAACAGACCATCAACAAATTCATGGAAGATGGTGATCTCAAGAACAAGTATACTAGCGTGTTGACGCTGTTGCTTCGCCTTAGGCAGGCTTGCGACCATCCCCACCTCGTCACTAAGGGCTACAGCAAGGAAGATCTCGTCACCAATGATGTTGCTACTACCAGCACTAACGCCAACACAACCGAAGAAGAAGAGCAAGCGAATGCGGCAGACGAGCTCGCCGATCTCTTCTCAGGCTTGGGAGTCAATACTGGCGTGACTGAGAAAGTGGACAATGATCTGCAAGTCAAATTCAACAAACTCATGGGCGACGAGCTGGTGGACAGCGCTAAGATCAGGGCAGTTATGCAGATCCTTGCGGATGTTCGCGTCGGTAAAATACCAGAGGGGACGGAAGAGAGTGATGAAACTGATTCAGCTGTAGTCGCCAAGCCGAAGGTTGATGCGGATGCGGATGTGGATGCGGATGCGGAAAAAACTAAGTCAGCTATTGACGAATCATCGCCGGAAGCTAAACCATCAACTTCAAAGTCTACTTCCAAATCACCCCCAAAGCCCCCGCGTCTCGATGAAGCTGGCTTCCCCACCCAAACTATCGACTTGAGCGACAGCGACGAAGATGATCTTGATACCATCATCAAGCGTACGGCGTCGATGGACATCAAGAAGGCCCGCGGAAGCGATGGATCTTCTGGCACGGAGAAGAAGAAGAAGAAGAAGAAGTCAGTCGCTTCTAAGAAGCAGAATCAGCGCATCGTGCTCAGCGACAGCGACGAGGAGGATGAGCTTGCTGGGAGTGACGACAACGACGATGATGAAGATACTGATGACGATGTCAAGGTCGTTTCGGATGACAAGAAGGAAGCATCTCGCAAGGGCACTACGAAGAAAGCATCAAACACCACTCATACCTCAACCACGCACAATGATGATACCCCAGAGAAGACCATCATATTCTCTCAATTCGTGGGTGCTACAGTCTGACGCTATTCGCTATGCTCACAACCTCGCAGACCTCTTTCCTCGATATCCTTCAGAAGTTTGTCAAAGCGGCAGGCTACAAGTATGTCAGATGTGGGTGTTCACCTCTAACAGCATTGTACGCCCAACTCACACACACTAGACGACGGAACGATGACGCCAGTCGAGCGCGAGTACGCGTTGGACAAGATCAAAAACGACAAGAAGACAACAGGTGGGTGGTACATTTCCTTCTCGTATTATCTGACATACCGCCCAAGTCATCCTCATATCATTCAAGGCAGGATCCACAGGTCTGAACCTTACAGCATGCTCGCGCGTGATACTCTGCGACATGTGGTGGAACCCGGCGTTGGAAGACCAAGCATTCGACAGGGCGCACCGCATGGGACAGAAGCGTAAAGTCTACGTGTACAAGTTGGCGGTGAAGGACACAGTCGAGGACCGTATTCTGGAGCTCCAAAAAAGCAAGCGCGAGATCGCTGATGCGGCTCTCAGCGGTAAGGCGGTATCGAACAAGCTCGGTCTTAGAGAAATGCTCGATCTCTTCAAGCCCTCTCATCATGATGGCGACGATGATGAGAGCTGAGGCGCGTCTTGTAGATGCTATAAGCGGTCTTCGCCGGCATACTTGTATATTCACATCGATTCTTCTTATCGGCGGATATGTTATATATCATCAAGAGCGCTGTCAATTACTGTATCGTTACATGTATCTACTGTTATATTCTCTTGGGCATACAACGTAGCCGAATCGCGTGGCTGATAGAATGACTTGGACTGTCAACAAACAGCAAAATAAGAAGGAGATAGCGACGAACGATGTACAATTCTAAAAATTCGCATGCAATACACCTCTATCAACTGATAAAGCCTGATAAGATAAGGTTCGATTCGATGTCATAGCTGTCACTTGTTTGTTCCTCTCTCTTTCTCTTTCAGTCACCACCATGTCATCATCACCATTCAAATTCGTTGATCCACGCATCGCGTTCGTCAATGCACCCTTCTCGCACGGGCAGCCTAAGCGCGGCACAGAGACTGGTCCAGTGCAGCTGATAGCGCACGGGCTAGCGCAGCAAGTGGAGGAGCTCGGTCTGCATGTAGATGCGATCGAGGACCACAAGGGGTTCGAGGTGCTCTCGAACGACAGCGACATCGGCAAATTAAAGAATCCAAGAACCGTGTCAGCAGCTACTGAGCAGGTCTATAAAGAGGTATCAAAGCACGCATTAGCGCGCAAGCTGCCAGTCACATTAGGTGGTGACCACAGTCTCGCCATGGGTACCATCTCCGGTAGTCTGACAGCCCATCCCGATCTCTGTGTCATATGGGTGGATGCACACGCTGATCTGAACACGCCTGAGACGACTGAAACGGGTAACTTGCACGGCTGTCCCCTCTCCTTCTTGCTCGGCATAGCGGGTGATATACCCGAATTCGCTTGGATCAAATCACAACTCAAGCCGGAACGTCTCGTGTATATCGGCTTGAGGGACGTAGATGCAGGCGAGAAGCGTCTGCTTAAGGAACACAACATCAAGGCTTACTCTATGCACGACGTAGATAAACACGGTATTGGAAAAGTCGTCGAGATGGCCCTCGATCATGTCAACAAGGACAGGAAGAGACCTGTGCATCTCAGCTTCGATGTGGATGCTATGGATCCTTCTGTCGCTCCGTCTACCGGTACACCTGTGCGTGGTGGTCTCACTTTCAGAGAGGGTCACTACATCTGTGAAGCGATTCACGAGACTGGCCTCCTCGTCGCTATGGATCTCATGGAGGTGAACCCTGCGCTGGCAGATGAACAGGCCGTCAAACAGACCGTCAGCGTCGGGTGCTCGCTTGTGCGTTCCGCGCTGGGCGAGACCTTGTTGTGAGCAGGTGTAAGCCAGTCAAGTAAGCAGGGTTAGCAAGGCAGGGCGTACAGATGGCATACATTCGCATATCAAAACAAGTGTAAAAAAGCAATGAAAGCAATGAAGCAAATCAAATATACATATACATATCCTTAAGCAGTGCTTGGTCGATGTGACTGATACGATACAAGATGCGTGAAGCTGACTTCCTCTATATTGTCCACTCCACCCCCGCTCAACTATCCACTCTCCTCTATCCCTCTGTACTCATTCACGCGCTTCGCTGCGCGCACCTCCTCGTGCGAGTCGCGCGATGAGATGCTCTCCTCCTTGACGCGCAGATTGGCGATCCAGATACCTTCATCGCGCGGCTTGTATTTCTTGAGATCATGCACGCCCTCCGCGTCAGCCTTCAGTATTAGCGAGTCCTTGCCGCAGCTGCAATTAGTGTAGGAGCGGGGCAGTGGTTGATCCCAGAGACGCTTGGTGGGTACGGGGTAGCCCGCCTCGCCGTACGTTGGCAAAGTAACGCTATCGACAGATAGCAAACACTGTGGGAGAATGACGGGTATCTTCACAGTAGCGCATCTGAGCTTGTCCTTCTTGTAGAGCAGGTCGAAAGTGATGAAATGCTGTTGACGGAGTCGGGCGAGGGACCAGTCTAGTGTCGACGGTCTACAGTAATCGTCTGTGGGGAGCTTGGCGTAGTGAAAGCTCTTGATCGCGGCTGAGTTTTCTGGGACTTTAATAAGACATGAGGCGTCTTTCTTGGGCTGTTCGCTCAGCAGTGTGTGTGTATCTACAGGCAGCGTCTCCATGAGCTTGCCGTCGTCGTGCACGCTCGTGTGCTGCTCCAGCGACACGGTGATAGCGCGCACTTCTAACCCTGGTGCTGGACTGGGCAAGTACATTTCCACGAGGATGAAACCGCCTACGGTGAGATGCTGCGTCTTGAAGCTGACCTCGAATGGGCCGAGATCATCTACGTAATCCTGGTGTGTGTGATCGAGTGGTATAACGCCGTCGCCCATGGGATGGGACACGAAGAGGAGTGGGATACGATGCGTGAGAGACCGAGAGAACATCTCATTGAATTCAACTATCGCTTCCAAGTATTGTAACGTGCCCCCGCATGGATGTCGCTCGTATGTCGGCGTGCGTGAGTCAACGCGCAGATTGAATTCGTAGATGTGCACGCCACGTTCCATTAGCTCCTCGTGCGTATTCACAGTCACCGTCTCCTCTAGCACTATCCGCCGGCTGGACTTGCCACGGATGATTACCTCTTCGACGTTCTTTAACGTCACTCGTATCGCTTTGATACGGCGCACAGTGGGAAGGAACAGCTCCAACGTACCACGCAACTCGCACACATCCTGTACCGTGTAGTCTGGTATAGTCCGGCTTTGAATGTAGCTCAGCGGTTTGAACTGGAGTACGTTGTGGCTATTAGGGAGGTCTATGACTTTATTAGAAGGCTACCAAAGCTTCCCTAATCACCCACCTATCGTTAGCGTCGGCTTAGCGTTTGGCATACCATGGAGAAACGGATACAAGCGGGAAGCGGGGTGTATAGCAGGCGTAGAAAAGTAGATGTAAAAAGTTGCGTATTCAAATGCTAAAGTACAAGATGTGCGTGGTAGATGATAGGAGATGTGTAGAAAGCAAGGTAATTCGCTTATTGACCGAAACCGTAGAGGATTCTTCCTTGTCTCTTGAGAGCGTAGACGACGTCGAGAGCGGTGACAGTCTTACGCTTAGCGTGTTCAGTGTAGGTCACAGAGTCTCTGATGACGTTCTCGAGGAACACCTTGAGGACACCGCGGGTTTCTTCGTAGATGAGACCGGAGATACGCTTGACACCACCACGACGAGCGAGACGACGAATAGCTGGCTTAGTAATACCCTGGATACGTGTTAGAAGGAACTCTTTGTAGATACTATTTCAACTCACTTGGATGTTGTCTCTGAGAATCTTACGGTGACGCTTAGCGCCGCCCTTTCCTAATCCTTTGCCGCCTTTTCCTCTTCCTGACATTTTACTAGAAGTTGATTGATGAGATGA
>SPNW01000111.1:0-19173 GCA_004918325.1 Wallemia hederae
CCCTCTCGGTGAAAGCGTCTTGAATGTAAATGCATGAGTAGGGTCGTTCAGAAGTTTTCGTGGAGGGGTATATGACTTTGTATCCACTCCGTTGGCGTATTTCGTTGTGTTTTGTTGGTTGTGGCGATGACGCTTCCCGCAGACTTGCTTATTGAAGCTGGTTATTGTGACTCGCGACTTTCGTCTTTCTGACGTAATTTGACACACTATCGAGGAACAGCCAGCCGTGAATATGCATTCAAAAACATGCTGTACAAAATCTGTAGCCTTGGTTTGCACGCGAGTGGATCTTGCGAGCCAATAGCTTGTCTTTGCAGTAACTTTACTAGTTAGGCATACACCACCCAACTGAGAATCCCAAAACATCAGTCGATGTAGCTCAATTGGCGAGAGCGTACGACTGAAGTAACCTGCTTTCGTAAGGTTGGGCGTTCGATTCGCCCCATCGACATTTTTGCACCCCACCAAGTTGGCTAGGGTTACTGAAAATTTGTTCTGCTCTTTATCTTGCCTGATTTGGTATTTGTCAAGCGCTTGAGCAGTAGTTGCGAGCTTTTTCGGTTTGGAAGGGTTTGCACAAGTATTGTGTCTCCTCTGCGTCGCGTCTGCTCGTCCGTGTACTGTCTATGAAAGCTTCCGAATACTCGATGAGCAGGGAAGAGCAGCAGATGAGACGGACGTCCAATGGACCTGTCTCTTGGCGTGAACTAAAAACAATTCTTGGCGAGCACTGTCACAATGTCTTCTCGACACTCTTACAACATCACACCCACGGACAAATTAAGCGTGTTGAGGTAAAAAATGAGTGATAGGGATCAGTGGGGGCAGTCCTACGCGCCAAACAACCAGCAATACCACCTCCAGCAGCCGCAATACGCTCCCCAGCAGCCGGCAGCGCCACCACCACCTCCACCCGTCGACGAGAAGGGCAGCCGGTTCAAACCAAAGCTCAGACTGCGCGATCCGATCTTCTTCGTGCTCTTCCTCCTCACCTTCTTTGCATTCATTGGTCTCAGCGCGTACGCCTTGTACGAGTGGAACCAAGCTAGCGGCATATCCTCAGGCTTGGGCAACACCAACGCGTCCAGCAACGTGACCTTCACCAAGGAGACAGGGTACTTACTGCTCGTCGACGCCGGTATTGGATTGGTATTCGCTGCACTCTACTTGCTCGCGTTGCGCATCTTCACCAAAGTAATCTTGGAAATCTCACTCGTTTTGTCTATCATCACCACCTGGGCACTCGCCATCTACCAATTCACGCAGCACTACTGGTGAGTCCGCTGCGTCATTGATAGCGCGTGTCTGACACAGTCACAAAGGAGCGGCGCCATTATTCTCTTGATTATTGGTATTTTGCAGGTAAGCTTTGGTAGTGACGCTCCTCACTCCCTCCTCACACACTCTCACAGGTCGTCTTCTACTTCGGCATGCGCAAGCGTATCCCACTCGCCTCCCTCCTCCTCAAGATCGTCATCGACATCGCGAAGCACTACCCGAGCGTCTACGTCGTCAGCTTCATCGGTCTCATTGTACAGACAGCCTGGAGCGTCTTCTACGCTTTCGGCGTCGCGGCTGTGTACGTCGTGTGGACACCAGGCTCTGACATCTGCGGCGGCGGCACCGGCGGTTCATGCTCATCTGGAAAGGTCGCAGGTCTCGTCTTCTTCTTAACGTTCGCGTATCTCTGGGTCAGTCAGGTCTTTGGTAACATAGTCCTCGTCACTCTTGCAGGTGGCCCTTACGGCGGCTGGTACTATTTCGGACCATACACGCAGGACGACAGCGGTATGCCAAAGCACCCAACGCCATCAGCGTTCGTAAGAGCTTCGACTACCTCGCTCGGCAGTATCGCATTTGGTAGTCTGATAGTCACGATTCTCGAAATCATCAAAATGATCTTCAGAGCACTGCAGAACCACGCTGACGCCGCAGGGGATATTGGACAGATCCTCGCATGTTGCGCTGTCTGTGTTATCAACGTCATCGAATGGCTCGTCAAGATCTTCAACAAGTACGCCTACATCTCCATCGCACTGTACGGTAAATCGTACATCCAGTCTGCCAAGTCGGTGAGTGTGGTGCTGAGCATTTGTAGCATTCGCTAACGCGCACTCAGACGTGGCATCTCTTCAAGGATCGCGGAATCGACGCTCTCGTTAATGACAGCTTGGTCAGCATAGGATTGACATATGGAAGCTACTTCGTCGGTATTCTCTGTGGTCTCTTCACATACGTCTACCTCAAGACTGCCGATGTTGAATGGAACGCTAACGGTCAGTACACGGCAGCGCTTCTCCTCTACGCCTTCTTGATTGGATTCACATGCTCTATGACGCTGCTGAGCGGTATTGATGCTGGTGTATCGACGCTGTTCGTGGGCATGGCTGAAGATCCTCACGTTCTCGCCCAGCGCGCGCCACCACTCTTCGAGGAGATCAGAAGAGTCTATCCACACGTAGTGCAGGGCGTGAACGTCTAATTTGCGTGCTATTGCAAAGAGCAAAGCTCACACACAAACACACACACACACACACACACTCCCTATTATATCATATAAGCTATTAATTACAAGTACAGTACATCTCTAATTCATTTATTTATATCTCCAATCCGGCGATGCAGCCTCAGCTCTCCGAACGTGTTCTTGCGCTGCCAGAAACTGAATGGCAGGTAGAGCGTGCGCGTGGCGATGTGCGACCGCGAAGGATCGAGCATCGGGAGTGCTGCGATGACATCCCAGTCATCGCTAGCCGCGTAGTCTGGTTCGAGATCCGAGAAGCTCGTCGAGCTCGACACGAGGTCGATCAAGTAATCGCAGTTGTGGATGTCGACCTGAGCGCCGCCGGTTAGAAAGGATTTTATGCGTGGAGGCACTCACGAATCTGTCCCTCTCCTGCCTATTCTCGTCGTTCATATTCGCCGGAATGCGTTTGATGTTGCTGAGCAGACTCCCTGAGTCACTTTCTGGCCAGTGCGCAGGCAGGATACCGTCGAATTCGCTCTCAACGAACTCGACGTCGACGCCCTGCGGTACCAGATAGGACGAGGGGTAGCGGTACCAGTCCTTGCCATAGCAGAGTGTGGCGCGCTGCGTGCCCAGTGATACCTTGGCTGGCAGATGCTTCTCCGACAGCTCGAAGAGGATATCGATGGGTGCGTGGTAGTACTGCTGCATTGCGAGCACGCGCATGAGTGACACAGTTACGGAAAGGACAATAATAGTTGATGTCGCGATACGGCCTACGAGATTACCGCTGGTGGACTGTCGATCTTGTCAGCATATCACATGCGTTACACACACCCCGCACTCACGATCTTGGAGGACTTTGTCAGCTGCTTTGCCGTGCGCGAGTAGACGACCACGACGAGTGTGCGCAGATAGTACAGCCCGACTGCGGCGTTGAAGCAGAGCAGGGCGTAGGAAGGGAACATGAAGCGCTCCTCCTTGTGTGGCTGTAGGGAGAGGAGAGTGAGCCAGGTGTAGAAAGGTGCGAGTCTGACGACCACGACTGTGAGATAACGTCTCTCGACGAGCACAGCGAGCGGTAAAGCTGCGACAGCGAGTACGAAGACGACGTTGAAGTTGAGCAGCAGGTTGAGTACGTAGAAATAGACAGGCTCGACACCGTACAGTGTCGGACCGTGTTCTGAGAAGATGTTGTACTTGATGATGTTGAGAGACACTACAGTGAGCTTGCCGTAGAAGAGTGTGTCGATTGCTACGACGGGTATGAAGAGGAGTGATGCGACTGCAGCGGCTGTTCCGAAATGCTGCAAGCGCATTTTGAACACTGCAGCGCTGTTAGCGTAGAGCAGCACCTGTTCTACCACGAATGGACCGCTGAGGGTGAGCGCGAAGGGCCAGCCTGCTATAGCGCCGAATGCGAATGCGAGCGTTGCTAGCATGCACCGCCTCTTACCGCTCTGCGTTGTTGATGGTGCGTACATTGCGAATGTGCTCGCGAGCGTCGTCGTATACAGTGTGAATGAGGAGGGCAGCAACGCTATCGATGACACGTACATGCCTGCACTGCCAATGAGGAAGACTAGCACGTACCGCCCTACTCGCGCATTCAAGTTCCTGGTGACGGAGGTGTAGAATGACGCTTCTATCACACTCGATATGAGGGCGAGGTACGACCGCGTTCCGAAGAAGGCGATGCGCTTGTCCCAGCCAAAGTGCGCCACGAGGAAGGCGATGGGTGAGTGTACGAGGATGTAGAACCAGCTCCTGATCGAGTAGACGGGCGAGTATTCCCACGTCTGGAATCCTTTGTGGTGAGTGAGGTAGTGCATCGCTTCCCAGTAGTTGTAGGCTATTTGGGCTGTGAGATAAATTACATACATATCGACACCACCCACTCTCATCGCAGTCTGTAATGATGGCGTACATCGCACCAAGGAATCTGGCGACGAGGAGCAGTCGCAGCGCTACGAAGAATGGCGGCGACCAAGCGCTGTATTTGATTTAGATCAGTGCATCACAAAACACACCAACTCACCCTCTCTGATCATCCTTGATCATGGCGGTAGATAAGAAAGGTCTTAGACAGCAACACACAAAACACGTTACTCAAAAATGTACAAATATTTAATTTAACTTAAGTAGAAAACACGATAAGGCTTTCAGACCTGCGTCAATGTTATTAAGGACGACGCCTGCTTCAAGAATTTTAGTTTGTTGCGGGAACTTATCCAGCACTTCCTTCTTGATACTATCTAAAGAAGGGATTTCAGAGTGCACGAGACGTGAGTATATGATAGGTTCTATTGTATTCTTCAACGAGCGTGTGGCGTCGACGATAACGATTCTGTTATTATGAACGAGATAAATATCAATAATCTCTTTGACACCTTTAACTCGAACATGTGTAGACGATTTCTGGATCACTGTCGCATTAGCATTCGCACTCGTCAGTGACTTTGTCGTCTTTGCGAGGTTGGTAGTGTTGAGCAACAACTGTGAGAATCTGTGAAGGAAGCTACTGTCATCGATATACTCTCTTAGCCGTCTGTTGAAATCTTCTTGTACGACCACAAGTGGATTCTGCACCCCACCGAACTCCGCATACAGACTTCGTTTGCTACTGTTCCAACTCAGCACGACGTCGTAATTATCGAGGTATTGCAACTTCACGCTCTCCGCATTGTTGCTGAGGAGCTTCAGCGGCGACACGCCTTTGCCGCATTCAAGTTGGTGTGCAATCGCCGTCACCTTGACGAACGTCGTCACTTGACCTATGATCTGTGCTATGCTATGTTCGGCATCGTTTGTCGTTACTTCAATGACATTATTCTCGTAGTCATATTTTGTGTTATGTCCGTTCTTCTTCTTCATGCGCTGCAGCATGCCGCTGCGCGCCTTGGGCTTGATTGCAGCTTGTATTCGACAGCTCTGCATCGAGTATGCCCCACTCGCCCACCAATCAAGCACCTTGATCACGACCACCGGCTTCATTACATCAGATATCGAAGCGTGATTCTTGAGTAGCGCGCTAGTCGACACTGCCATATGAGGGATAAGTGCTGCGAGCCTCGATCCCCTTTCAGATGGTATAGCGCTATACGCGACGCCCAACTGTTTCAATTGACGTTCGACAAGAATGTAATTGAAGCGCGCAAGCGAGTACGCATAGAGCGACTGCATGTGATTGACTTCTAGGAGCAGATAATCAGTACGCTTGCCATCGCCCAGGATTTTACTCGTATCGAGCCATCCCACGTAGTCTATATGCAGCTCCGTGTGTTTCTCCTTGGTGCCGAGCAGCGCGACGTGTATTTTAGACTCGCCGATGGCGATAGCCATAGTAAAGAAGGTGTTTGTAGGTGTAGAAGTAGCAGTGGTAGATGGGAGATGTATGAACATCCAGAACCGAGCCTGCAGTTTGAGTTTACTGAATTCGCCTTTGGCGAATTTGAGTCGTCGACTGCCCTTGAGATTGAGATAGGAGCACTTGAGTTCAATATCCTCGATGGCGATACTCTGACGTAGTCTGTTAATGATCTCTACTAGGATTGCCGTGTTATCGGAAATGCCACCAGCCTCATTCATTCGATCAAGAAGTGACCGTATACGCGCTGGTGCGTTTGTGCCGCTTTCGTTTGGATCGCGTACGATTAGACGCCCTGTCGTAGGCGACACTGATAGAATTAGCTTCTGTGTTTCGAAGACTTGCAGATGCAGCGTCGGACTGACACCTAGACCTAACACGTCGGGTATCTGCAGCTGCACTGTGTCGTCGTTGAACCACGTCGACGCTGCGCAGAGAGCCTTCTTGTATCGCTTGAGCAAGGCCACACTGTGCGATGCCAGCGCTTGTAGCACTATGCGCTCGATCGACAAGTTTTCGCCATTCTTAGGGTAATTAGGCGAAATATACTTGCAAGCAATGTTCACCTACCAGATCCAGGCTCACACCTTCTACTTCTGAATTGTCGTTGCGCGTCCAATCAACTAGCAAACACCGGTCTACTATCTCGTCTGCCAACGCAGTCGCTTTCAATTTGGATTTGACTTCGATGCGATTGAGGATGCTCTCCACAGGGTCCTGCTTCTCGGATGGGAGAGTAGCTATTGAAATGTTGAGTCTACCGCTTTCAGCTTTCTGGACTGGTGGAGGATTCTGGCCGGGTTTGGGTTGCTGCCGTGGCCTCAGCCAGTAGCCTATCGACAGGTTCTTGCGGTCCTTTGACAGCGACAAGTCGATCTTGTCTTTCCATGTAGTCCTAGCCATTTTGAGTGCTTGGGTATGTAGTATTTCCATCTTGTAGTTAAGGGCGAGGATAGTCAAGAGGTTGCATAGCCGCACTAGAGGTGCGTCGCCCAGCTTACTAGATGGCGGGGGCTTGCTTGCGAGCTCGTCATTAGCAAGGGCGAGGATCTCGTCTCTAGCGCCGAGTTTTGGCTTGTTGGTGTAGTATGAGCTGCTGAGATCAAAGTCGAGTGAGAGGAGGAACCATATGTCATCATCGGATCTGCCTGAGAGGGTGACTGAGCAGGTGAAGAGGTTGTTGACGTGGAAGGAGACTCGACCATCGGC
Organism: Wallemia hederae; assembly: GCA_004918325.1. NCBI lineage: Eukaryota > Fungi > Basidiomycota > Wallemiomycetes > Wallemiales > Wallemiaceae > Wallemia > Wallemia hederae. Next base: position 7,044 of record SPNW01000111.1, read on the forward strand.
AATTGTGTATGGGGTCTGTTTCATCGAGTTTGGGATGATCTCCTTTGTGCGTAACCGGAAGCGGATCACGTCGTTGAGCTGGTTGAGGTGTGCTATGACAGCGGATGGAGACATTGGTGGATCTGGTTTGAATGCTCGCTGTGTGGGTTTAGAATTGGTGGGTGGAATACAGCTCACTCACCCTCAAACCGACTGGGAGGCCGTGGTAGGTGCCGGATTGGAGGACGTCGAGAGCGGTGAGGATGTCCGGGCTCCGAACGCTGATGGTTATTAGGTGAAGTAGTGTATCGCGGCTATCTACGTACCGAGCATTGCTGAATGTCGTACTGACGTCGATGAGGCCCTGTATCGCCGCCTGGAAGACAAAGTTCTGTCTCCAGAGCATGTTGTTGATCGACCGAGCAATCTTGATCTTGTCAGAGCCGCCTAAAGGGTCGCGTGCCCATCGCAACAAGACGAGGAGTTTGATGACGTGTTTGCGAGCGGTGAGGGAGAAGTTGACGATGCTGATAGCCCGTTCGTGAGGCTGTATTGATGGGAGACTTGTGTGGAATAAGAAACAGCGCTATCTCTAAGCACACAACTCACGTCTCCGCGAGGATGTTGAGATCGTTGAAGATGGTGGCTGTAACACGCTCGATAATTATTTTCAGCGGCACCAGCGTGTCTGTAACATCCTCCAATTGGTCTAAATTTGCGAGCTGACTGCCACCGATTTTGCTATCGTTGGCAGCCATCGTTTGAGAAGCTTTTAAATTCAAACGACGACTATCAACGACGACGACAAAATGCCCAAAGACAAATCATCGACAAGTAAATCCACCGGGATCAAGAAAGTAAAGGGAGAGAACTTCTACAGGGACGCTAAGAAGGCCTCGATGCTCAAAGTGCGTGGATATCTCCCACGCTTCACACCCATCTCACAGCACACAGATGTACTCCGGCGGCAAGGCCAAGAGAGACGCCAACGGCAAGATCATCGAGTCCGCGGCGTTCCAGAAGACAGAGAAGGAGACAGACATGGGCAGAGTGGCTCCAGATAGGCGCTGGTTCGGCAACACCAGAGTCATTTCCCAGGATGCTTTGAACCACTTCAGAGAGAGCCTGGCAGAGAAATCACACGACCCTTACTCTGTCGTCTTGCGCAGGAACAAATTGCCCATGGGTTTGATACAAGAACCAAATCTCGGAAAGGCTAAGGGCATGGCAGGCAACCACATCGTCGACACTGAGCCATTCAAGGACACTTTCGGTCCAGGCGCACAGCGCAAACGCCCTAACCTCAACGTCAGCAGCTTTGAAGAACTTGGCCTACTCGGTGCAGGCGCACGCACTGAAGATCAACTAGACGGAAGTGCTCCAACACCCTCCCTCGACGACATCAAGAGCCTCAACAAGGCGGCTGTTCTCGCTGCTGGCCCTGTAGACCACGACAAGGTCGACGCTGATCAAATCCCATTCGATCTCGGCGACATGCGCAACATGAGCAGAGAGGCTGCTTATCGTAAAGGTACCAGCAAACGTATCTGGGCAGAGCTGTACAAAGTCATTGACAGCTCAGACGTCATCATTCACGTCCTTGACTCCCGCGATCCTGAAGGCACCCTCTGTCACAGCGTCCTCGAGACTGTCAGAAAGGAGCGCTCACATAAGCAAGTCATCCTCGTTCTCAACAAGGTCGACTTGGTTCCTACTTGGGTCACCGCCAAATGGGTCAAGCATCTGTCAAGAACTTACCCTACTCTCGCCATGCACTCAAACATCAACAACTCATTCGGAAAAGGTGCCTTGATTCAGCTGCTGCGTCAGTTCTCTGTCCTTCACTCAGACAGGAAGCAAATCTCCGTCGGTCTGATTGGCTACCCTAACGTAGGAAAGAGCTCTATCATCAACACCCTCAAGAAGAAGAAGGTGTGCAACGTAGCTCCTATCCCTGGTGAGACCAAGGTGTGGCAGTATGTCTCCCTCATGAAGAGAATCTACTTGATCGATTGCCCTGGAATTGTCCCTGCATCAAAGGGCGATTCAGACACTGACACAGTCCTCAAAGGTGTTGTTCGTGTCGAGAACTTGGCTACACCTCCTGAGCACATTGGTGAGCTCTTGAGAAGGGTCAGACACGAGTACCTCGAGCGCACATATCAAATAAAGAAGCCAGAAGACGGTATTTGGGAGGGTGAGAAGGGTACAGAGGATGTTTTGCAAAAGATCGCCAGACGTACCGGTAAGCTGCTCAAAGGTGGCGAGGCTGATCAGAACGCTGCTGCAAAGATGGTACTCAACGACTGGATCAGAGGCAAGATTCCATTCTTCACAAACCCACCTGGCATCGATGCTGAGCCAGTGATCAAGACACTGCCTGAGGAGCCACAAGTCAAGCCTGCCGACTGGAAGGGCAAGGGCAAGGCTAAGGAGAGCGACGAGCAAGATCCAGTCGACGCCAAGAAGCTCAAGGGCGTCAACCAGCCAATCAAGCAGATCCCAGTCACCACCAAGTTCTTACCTGATGATGTCAAGGGACACGAAGACGCCTTTGAGAATGACGGTGAGGGTGAGCAAGCAGACGCGGATGCAGACGATGCTATCGCCATGAACGAGGAAGACGATAGCGGGGAGGAGGAAGAATATGACGAGCCTCAACTAGAGGAGATTGGATGGGATGAAGTGTTTGGAGGTAACAGCGCACCAGCTGAGGCTGAGGCTGAGGAGGCATCTGCAGGCAGTGAAGATGAAGCACCAAAAGCAGCGACATCTAAGAAAGTAGGATTCGCCGATGATGACGACCAAGACGATAAGAAGCAGGTCAAGGAACCTCGTATGAAGACGTCCAAGGCTAAGAAGACCAACTACTACACCACAGCTAACGTCAAGAACAAGAATAAGAGCAAACAGAAGCCAGAGCCACCTTCTGAGGAGACAGAGAAGAAGAAGCGCAAGTCTGGCAGTCTGCGTAACACGCAGAACAAGAAGAAGAAGTAATGAACTTTTGTATATTTATAATTTATAGAATTCCATATTATACGGTTGCTTGAGTCAAGTACCAAGTTGGGAGTGCTATCACTCCTTTCAGCACGACCATCATGTGGCTGCAGTCGCTGAGTTGCCTGACGCGGATCTCAGACCACCTGCAGAACAAAGTAAAGACAGACGACAACGCAGACGGCTATTTGAAGCTATGGATCGATTTACTGAGGCAGCTCAAAGAACTCGGCTTAGACGATAAGGAGGAAGTGCGTTTGGGTACGATATCTACGCTATTCCAATCGCTCGATTTCTACGGTCACTCACTCTCGCTCGCCAGCTGGCACGATATCATCTGGACCGTCATCGTGCCCCTGCTCGACGAGACGCTGTCACGCTGCTGGCACGAATCATTAATCCTGGGATTGGAATCTACAGCCAATTTGTTTAAGAACTATCTCCATTCCAAAATAAAGAACCTCGACTCATTCAACGACTTCTGGTCACGGCTGTCTTCCATCCTCACACAGGTCGTCTCTACAGCGGACGCTAAATCCCTCAGCCAGGCACTCAAATCCTTCATTGTCATACTCGAGGTGTTCGGGCAGGATGATATCACTCAGGAAGTGTACGAAGTCGGTTGGCTCACTGCAAAAGCATGCTTAGATGTCGTCAGATCCAAGAAGGAAGACAAGGGGTATGCGCAGGAATGTCTGGAATTGCTCCTCAAATACATGTACTCTCTCTCCCAATCACAAGGCGCTACTTGGTCTGACGAGCGTTGCGTCCACTACATCACTTCAGTAGACTTCATCATCACCTATCCTAATACCTCCAACACAAGGACTGATGTTGACTTCTTGACACCACTCCAAAACCAAGCACTCAGAAACTTATCTTCGATAGAAACACACAACGCACACATCACATCTGAAGTGCTGAACACGCTATCGCAGTGGTCGATACTTGCGTACGACGAACATATAGTGAAGGAGGCAAATGTATCCTTCATTGCTCTCTCCAAACTCATCATGAACAAGATCTCACCCTTCGTGAAGGACCATTGCATGCTCAATGAGCACATCGTGTCGAGCGGCTCGTTGGTAGCGTCTATCAAGGTGGGAATGATCACCAGGCTGGATTTCAGGACTGACCATTCTCAGGCTCTCGGAACACCCATGCGCATCAAATATGACTGCCCACCGGCTAGCAAGCGTGATGAGAGCACTTTGTGGGAGATCGCGCAGGATCAGTACTGCGAGTACACTCTGGTCGTGCTAGACGTACTGCAGCAGCAGAAAGACATCGTGCGGGATCAAGATTATACCAGCATACTTGCAGCCATGATGGAGACTATGCGGGACAGCTATAAAGTTGACAGGTGCGTTGCTTTACTTTAACCTCTCCGGCTCGATTATGTCTAACAGCAGCGCAAGGCGGCAAGCGATGCACGTCCACATGGAGTTACAAGGACGTTGGGAGAGGCACGAAGTGAAGCTGGTGGACAACTTCAAGCACACGCTGTTGCCGCAGCTCGGTGACAAACGGATACCCTCGCTACTGGTAGAAGAGCTCATGGCGACGCTGTGCTATGCGACATACCCCTACCTCAATCCTGAGGACTACAACTACGGCAGTCTGATCGAAGAGATCACAAGTCCAGTAGAGAGACTGTCGTACTATCTGTTCGACGTCCTGTTCGAGATCTGCGAAGAGAAATCAGGTCCAGCTGAGCTCGTCGCTGTCACGCAGAGACTGGTGATCGATAGATGCATCAAGGCATTCGATCGTTACTGCTGTGATAGAGATCTGCGTGGTCCATTCCCTATGGCAAGGTTAGTGGTCGCGCTTTGTTCTTTAGTTTCTCTCTTTTCTTACGTGCACAGGTGTAGACGATACGAGATCGTGTATATCCTGAACAGCCTACAATCACTCCTCCAGTCCCAGAAATTGGGTAAGGCGCTGACATCTGAACTCAAAATGGCCCTCGCTAAACTCCTCGCTGTCATACACAACGATCCTTTCAACCCGCGCATCAACACTGCGCCATCCTCGATATATAATATCGAGTCTAAGCAGCTCTCACACAACATCCACCAGCTAGCATTGAATTGTTTGTCAAATACATAAGTACAAATGTTGTAAAAAAACCAGACGAGTAAAAAGTGAAAATTAGTAAATTGTGTCGAAAAAAGCTGTGCTTGCTTTGATGTGAAAGTGTTGCTTTGTTTGAGCTGTGTGTAACTCAAATGCGTTTCTAAATCTTGCTTCTCAGTCTAGTCTATGCTGTGAAAGAAAGATTGCGATGCTTAGTGTATGCGTTTGCTGTGTGTGTGCCGTGCAGATGTCAAGTATCAAGTATCGACTGCGCGACTGCTCAATGCGTGCCCAGCATCCGACGCTCGCCCGCATCCAGCCAATGTGACAACCACATGGGCAGCGTCTTGCCCTGGAAGGAGTGCGTGTAGGAGTGCGTGCTTCTGCTGTACGCGTCGTGCGATCCTTGAGCGGGCACGAGGATAGGCGAGGATGTTATCCAGGGGTGGTTGATCGCGTCGGTTGCTGATAAGCGTTTGGGGGCGGAGTATTGGAGGAGTCGTTCAATGAGGTCGTAAGCGGTAGCGATGGGCTCGTAAGTGGGCGTGTGAGCGAACGTGCTGGGCACCGGGTCCGGTACTTCAGGTAGATATGGCAGGAAACTCGATAGATGCTTTGGGGTGGGGCTGTTGAATGTAATTTTGTTGTAATCGGGCAAATCTGCATACTCGGGCCACGTAGTGTCATTGATAGGACCTCTAACGCTTATGATACTCGACGCTAGACCGATCTCACCGTGCGAGGCGTCGAACAATGTCTTCCTCGACCACCGCGACTGAGGCTGTGTTCTGTGAAATGACTGTCTGTGGTTGTGGATGTCTGGGAAGCCTGGCAGGGTGATTGGAGCGTCGAGGCGCGTTAGACCGCCTTGACTGGAACTTGATATGGATGAGGAGATGGATGAGGTACTGTTGGTTCTTGGGGAGGTTGCGCATGTGTAGCTAGTCAAGTGAGCGAAGAAGGTTGATATGGTTACACCCAAGCTCCATAGATCAGTACTACGTGCGTCGTACGTTCTACTCCCGAATAGCAACTCAGGTGCTCGGTAGGCACCCGTTGCGAGCTCAAAGTACATACCGCCGTTCGGATGCTCATTCTCCATACCAACACCATCCTCGTAGGCGACACCAAAGTCGAGAAGCTTCACGCACCCGTTTCCGTCGAGCGCGACATTTGAGGGATTGACGTCACGGTGAGCTATTCCCACTTCTGGGGTGTGTAAGTACTCGACTGCGAGCAGGAGCTGGTAAATGATAGAGCGGGCAATGTGGGTGAAGGGGGAGAAAGAAGGTACGAAGTCTGGGTAGGAGAGGATCATGGACAGTGGAAGCGGTTGCAACGGTAGTGCGAGGACGTAGATTCTGTCAGATTCGTATGCGTTGAGGAGGCTAATGAGCTGGGAGTGGGTTAGAGACAGCTTGTAATCCCACATTTGCTCACATTTGGGTGATGCGTGCGTGCCAGAATGAAGGACTCTCTTAGAGCGTCATGCGGCAGCCGCTTCTTGTTGATGAATACGTTGACTGCTTTAAGCGCTATCCAGCCATTGATCCCTCCAATCCCATCGTCTACTCGCCGCTGGCAGCGATACAGAAGCCCGTGTCGCCCTTCCGTCAGCGGCTCAAGTGTGTCCTGGATTGCGCCGTCAGAGCCGAAGCAGAGAGCAAATACACCGAACCTCATCTATCGCTAGCCCCTTCCCTTTGAGTATCCCAGCCGCAATTAAAGTTTCTGGATTATCAAAATTGAGGTCATTATCTGCGATGATAGAGCAGCTCATCGCCGTGAAAGCGAAACGAACGTATGCAGCGCAATGACGGAGTAAGTGGGGTGAAGCGGGCTAGTAATTAACTGACGCAGAGGTTTCATAGACGAATACTTCCATAAGACTGCTGCTTTGTTGCTGCTACTCCGCCTATCCTTCCTTCAACACAGTCATCTTCGAGATCCAGCCCAACTAGCAAACGCAGCGAGCCATTGAGGACATATACACTACTGAGCAGTGTACTCTACCGCCTGTAAACATCTCCAGTCTTCATCTCTCAAATTTAGCAAACGCGGGTGATTGTCGATGCTTCGTTAGTGCAAAGCAGCGAGATGTCCTTGTGATTGATACAGCGCTGACCAGACGATTGTCTGTATTGCCCTCTTTCTCTCATATCTCTCATTGTCGATGAAGCTGATTCGTTCGTTGCTCAATTGCCGTCTCTAAACCAAGGAAGGCTGCTACGCGGACCCAAATAGCCGAATAACATGACTTGAGCAGCTGACACAGGCTGATAGCAACCTTATGTCAGTCTTCTTATCTTCGTAAGGCCGCTTGAGCAGGCGGTAGAACGTCATCCACAATTAGAGCTTCAAGTAGCAGTTCCGACGCGCAGGGCAAGTATAGAGCGAGTACAGCAATCTACAGACAGTACCACCTAGTCAGGCCATGCTTGCTAGTCTTAATTCCAGTCTCATAGATCCTTGATGACGCAATGCCCAAACCGAATCGAACATTAGTAGAACGGCGTTAGCAGTGTGAAAGGAGGGATGGTCGTGAGAGCCAGCAAGAGCACTCAGGCTAGTAGCTGCGTGTGTTACTGAGTCCTTCAACGCCATTACAGCAGCAGCTATTCCCACTCGTGCTATCCGCGCGCTTCACCAAAGCACTTGTCTGTTCATTTCTGTCATCGCGCTTGAGAGGCTCTTCTTCTTGCGCATTGCCAGAGATTTACAGCGCCGGAATCTTTGCGTTCACGCCTTTGATATTCACCTTTGCATCTTCGCGTCTTCGATAGTCATCAGATGTGACTACATCGAAAGCAATCTAGACAGACGGCGATAAGTCGCACAAAATAGGAAGCTCTTCAAACATCATGAAAATCCAACCGCCTGAATCTTGCTGCGCCCTTGTACTTCTGTCGCAATCTCAGCTCATTCCGTGATATTGGCTGAAACTGCCAATTTGGGCATAGCATTCATATCTGAAGCCAATTTAGCGCGCCAGACTAATGCTAGCGTCATCGTGACACGTGGCTTGACAATTTTAGTGCGGTTTTGCGATACTATAAAAAGCTCGACAGGCGTTTTCACTTCTTCTTCACGGCCGGCCATGATCAAGATATAGCGCTCCTCAAGACTCCAACAATCAATCAACAAATCAATGCATGCATTTCTGTATTTCTAACCTCTCACCACAGCTTTCCCAGCACACGCAACTACTCGGACACGCAAGTACTTTCAAGACATCAGGCATATCAAGAGCTCAATCAAGATTGGCATTTGAGGCGGGTCGCTTATGGACATAGTGTGTACTCACTATCATCCACTTAGCCTTCTGACCTGTTTCACAGACTTCTTCAATTCGGCTTCTTCTTCAATTCGGCTTCTTCTTCGCTTCGGCTTCTTCTTCGCTTCGGCTTCTTCGTCACTTCGTCTTCTTCTTCTCGGTTTCTCGCCCCGGCTTCTTTATCTCGGGCTCTCGACTTCAAGCTCTTTATTTGGACTCTTCACTTCGGCTTTCGACTTCGAGCTCTTTACTTGGCTCTTCAAGTCGGACTCTTCTCTTCGGGCTCTTCTCTTCGGGCTCTTCTTTTCGGGCTCTTCTTTTCGGGCTCTTCTTCGGGCTCCTCTCTTCGAGACACCTTCACTCAAGAACGCATTCGGCAGTGGCAGATCACTTCTGGACTCCACTCGGGCTCGCACTCGCCCTTCACAAGATGGATCAGCAATACTTTGGAGGACAGGGTAGTCCCAGATGGTGAACATAGCAGCGGCGTGGGTGACTTCTTCACTCCGCTACTACTTGCTGACTTGTCTCACAGTCTCCATCTTCGAGACGCACGAACAGCACAGGAGACTTCAAGGACGGTGGATCTTGCATCGACGTAGGTGGCTTCTCTTTTGCGCTTTCACCTGCTGACTTCTCATTCAGACTCTGGTTCGCCCTCTCCTAGTAGCGCAAGACATATCAGCAACTCGCTTCAAGTCTTGCTTTGGTACTTCAAGAAGATCAGACACATCGGTACTTCGGGATTAGGATTTCTGGCAGCGTTCTTCCAACTTCGTCGTCCCGGTATCGTTCTCTTCGCAGCACTTTGGTTTGCAGCGATCTTTTTCTTCTTCTTCTTGCCCTCCGGAGGGCTACCATACTGCTACTGACCATTGCTGCTCGCTGCTCTCTTTGCTGCTTTCGGGTCTCTCACTTTGACTCGATTTGGATTTGGATTTGGATTTGGATTTGGACTTGGTTTTGGTTTTGGTTTAAAATTTTTTTTACTTTTACTTTATCACTTCATAAATATATCTTATACTTTGTTGACTGTTATCATTGCGTGCCATGCCTCTTGTTACTGTGTGCTGTGTCCGACGATGCTTCATGCGTGTGCTGTGCGTTCATGTCAGTCAATGTTCAATCATGTTCAGTCAAGGCTGTCGTGAGAGTGAACTAAGCTCATGAACGAAGATCAATACGGAAGGAGATCAATGCATGGTAGTAAGTACATCAAGAGGCGCAACAACTCAATACCTGAACAGCTCGAATGACATAACTGAATGTAGCGTAAAAACTTGCAGCTACACTGGCTCTTCCTTTGCTTCTAATTACCATTGTATGCAGCACCATCCTTGCGCTCTTGGCTTACACCTCTGGTGTACCAACCCCGCATCCTTTATCCGTTCTCGAGGTGACACCGCTTATTAACATCTTGGGATAGTCCCGAGGAGAAGAAAAGCTGCGCCTTGAAGCTTGATTTTGTCAAAAGCAGCGCTACAGCCGCTGTCCTAGGCGCTCTTCTTGTAGCCTGACGTTTCAAGCATCTTTGCACCCCTAGAAACGAGGCATATGGCTCGACTGCTGCTCTATAAGCTTTATAGCAGCTAAGCACACTCTAGTTAGCCCGCTTCTAGGAGCTCTGATGACGACCACGTCTCCGTATCCAAGACTGGCCTGTGAACGTCATGCAAACCGCGATTATTGACGGGCATAAGCAACTCCGGTGCCAAAAGCACGACAAGACAGTTTGAGATGTATAATGCGTGTGCTGAGCGCATCTATCATCACTGATACCATGTTATCAGACTTGATTCTGTACAATGTCAGAAGTGAGCATGAGGTATCTTACTAGCACCCACGTCGCTGTGCCCTATCGTTTCGCTCGTGCTTCTGATAACACTGCAAGCTTTTGGTCCAAGCGCGTAGATGCTCAAATTGAAGCACTACCTATGGCCAAGAGGGGAAGCTTTAAGCTTAGATTATAACAGCGCTGGCAGAATCCGCATACACAAGCCAGTACACGAGCGTGCTAGCGGGCTTGGTTCTGCCTCACGAATGAGATTCTGAGTATCTTTCCTAATTTCTTAACAAGATAACGCATATGTGGGCAATAAAAGGGACAAAGATGAATCCTTGACAGGTGTACCAGTCATATCTCCTGCGCTCATCGCTTCTCAAAAGATTATACATCTCTGTGGTGGTAGTTGTTGAAAGAGAAGCTTTCAACTCATTCGCAAAGGCAGATCATCTATGTAATTTCTACAAGATTCAAATATTCTGTGCTTTGTTATTTGCATACGCTTTGCCCCTTTTTGATATTTTCGCTTCTTGCTTTGGAACCGTCATCTCGGCGATGACATAACGATAGTTCGTTTGACGTGGATGTATTTGGAACCGTTTATGCATGCTAGGCTATTGCTTGATAAGTTACTGATGATATACCCGCCCTCGTGGATACAGATCTCTTGAGCATCTCCCCATCTGATGCGTTCGTTGCTCAGCAGACCCAAACAGAGCCGTCGCGGCGCAACGAGGACCAAGGAATGATTGGCGAGGATTCTTCGCAAACATTCACTCCTCTGCCGACTTGAGCGAGTGGTATTGCAGGTTATGCAGCCTGATGAGCCAGCGAGATCATGGGAGCGCGGCAAGTAGGGTAGAGATGCTGTCGCTTATCAATCTGGATCTTGCCGGTGATACCCTTATCGTGCAGGCTTTGCGATGATTGAGATCGCAAACGACGATGCAGCCAACCTGCTCAAGCGGTTTCCCGGCGCTACCGAGAAGTGCAGTGCGCGGGACTTACAACGTCCCAGTGAGATACGTCAGTTTAAGCATGCAGTGAGCTGGCTGTTGATCTGTGGCTACCTTTGCCTTACTCACGTCCACCATCGCCTTGGTTGAGAACCGTTCTGTGCGTCTCTGCCGCCATGATTACAGATCTACCTTTCTCGAGAATATTGCTCTTGGTCGTAGTCTCTTACATGCAGTGATTACGCCATTGAGCGCGTCTTCGCGTCTTTGAAGATCACATTATGTGACTACAGCGAGTGAAGTCTAGGCAGAGAAGGCAGATGAGCGGATTGAGCGAGCTCTCGATCAACGCAGGAATTTGTTCACACCGAAATCGCCCACGCTCGAAGCACACGTCGAAATCTGAGCCCAATCTAGATGTTGAATTAGTATGGCCATATGCGGCCAGAGAGCAGGATTTTAGCGCCAGGAACGCCGTGCTGCGGAGCTCCGCGCCTTCAGTGCATATTTAGTGCGTCTTTGAAGCGCATTTGGAGACGCGTTGACGCGTTTGACTTCTTTACAATGGCCGGCCATCATCAAGATATAGCGCTCCTCAAGACTTCAACAAACAACCTATAAAACATTTTGTAGGATTATGTATCTGACCTCTCACCACAGCCTCTCTCTACTTCTCTTCAACATCTCATATACACCATCAAGCAGCACGCGGCACAGCAGACAACACATCAAGTATTTTTATGTCAAGCCTTATGAGCCTCTGACACACACACACACACACACACTCTCTCTCTCTCATCGCTTCACGCAATCTTCAAGACCTTTTGGCGCAAGAAGACAGATCACGCTTCGATTAATTGGAGCAAGCATTGGACATGGTGTGTCTGGTACATCTCTTCGTATCATCCTCTGACAACTCCCGCAGACACAACCTTGTCGTATCATTGCTCGGATCTCGCTCTTCTCTGAGCTCGGCATACTCTCTAGAGCTCACTCAACTCTGTGGACACGCTCTCGGCACTCTCGATGACTCGTCTGTCAATCTAGACTCGGCACGTT
>SPNW01000112.1:0-18640 GCA_004918325.1 Wallemia hederae
TACGGGTTGTGTTGCATTCATCATTCTAACGCTTCTACAAAGAGAATCTTGGTGCTTCGGCAGCTTGGTTAGGGTATACGACGGCATTGCTTGGGTTTCGGGGATTTGATTGGGACTTGGCGAACCTGTTTGGGTTTTGGTGGATTTGATTAGGCTTTGACGGATCTGTTTGGGCTTTGCGGTTGTTTTGGGTACGGGGGATGTAGCGCGCTACTGAGACTTCAACAGTCTCTTATTTTGTGTTTGGTTTTTGGGTACGGGGTTTCGACTTGGGTATTTGCGGGAGAGACTTGGAATTTTACTGATAAAGTCTCTGAGATTAGGTCTGGTCTCATATGAAGGGAAAACTGGAGCTGGACAGGGTGGTAGCTGCCCCTGCACGGCTCCTCAGGCTGCAGATTATGTTGCTATGGGACTGGCCATCTCGTAGTATTCCTGCAGACCTGGCAGAATTGGAGATAGGTTATCTTTTCTGTTGAGTTAGTCAGTTTCTGTTGGCTTTCTTTGCTGATTTGATTTCGCTTTTCTTGGTTGGGTTTTGAGTTGGGTTTTGAGTTGGATTTGATTTTGGATTTGGGTTTGGATTTGAGTTTGGATTCGGATTGGAGTTTGGATTTGGGTTTGAGTTTGAATTTGGACTTGGCATGTGTTTGACTTGATGATCTCAATCTTGGCTTGACTTCTTAGTCTTGCTTCACTTGACTCGAAGTGATCAACCTTGCTTTGGTTCACTGTCTTGTATTGTCTGTATGCATTCTTTTGATTCATTTACCAATGCATTCTTTTCTCTATTTGCCTACTAATTCATGTTTGCAGTGCAAGCTAGCTTGATAGCGCGAGATTGAAGCGAAGAAGTATGTTCATGAGCAGCAAACAGAACCAGTACAAGTAGACTACCACGATTTGGCACCTTCAGAGCCTTGTCTGCGTTGGAGCAGCAGCCAATAGCTTGACGCAAGCGTAGAGACCGTTCACAGTCCAAGGCTTCTGAGCTGAGGCGTGGTATCTTCGGCAGCACGATGGGACATCTAGTGGTGAGATAATGAGCGCGATAGACTGGCCCAGCTGTCCCCTGGGACTCCTTGAGAACCCTGTGGTCGTGACCTCGTACTGTCTCCTGAGCTCCATCAGGCTTCTCTTCTTGACAAAGAGACATGACAGAATAGCGCGGAGGTGTGCTACTGACTTTGTGTAGCATCTGCTGCTCCACGCGCCGTCTTGTCGCGAGTTGAGGTGAATTATACGAGATTCGCAGAAAAAGGCCAGTGATGATACAGAAGAAGTGGCTAGCACGCTAATTTGAACGATGCAAAGTTATGCATTAAAGTCTCGTATTATCGTTGATAGGCTTCTTATCGCCATGGTGGTAGTTGCTGAAAGAGATAAGTTGCGTCTCTAGCGCCAATGACACGATATTATGCGTATTATAATTAGTTCGCTGACTTTCCATATACATGAGAAACACTACGAGGCCTCTCTATCTCCCTCATGGCACGCCTTGCGCCATTCATCTTGAACCGGTCGATACTGTGCGCATTGGGCGCAACGTTCTGCAGGTAGCAGTGCTGCAATTATAGTGTCTTCCCATATGAATATAACGCCGCAACAATATATGATTCTATCTATCAGATCGCACATATCCGTCCAGCTTGTCTCTACCATTGTATTTCAAACACCACTAGACAGCCCAACGTCTATCTAATCCTCCTGAGCTATTACGAGATAGCTACACGTAACGCCTTTAGTCAGATTCGTTTGCGGGCGCTAGATTATGTGCTCTCTTTATTTGACAAGATACTCTTTTCGCCTCGAGCGAGATTCCATGACTTTGTAGTGGCATATCTTATGTGGTAACACTGAACATGCATACAAAAACCCTATTTAAACTCACTCTAAGACCGCGGCTACATGCCTGTGTTTTTGAGGAGCTGAAGACATTGATTTTGGCCATGTTCATGCAGAGAAGAAAGACACCCAGCACCTAGGCCGTTCGCGATCATCGCCTCGCTAGCTCAATCGGTAGAGCGTGAGACTCTTAATCTCAAGGCTGCGGGTTCGAGCCCCGCGTGGGGCTAAACTTTTGCGGAAACTTTTTGCAGATGAAAATTTGATATGTGATTATAGGGAGGGCTGTGCTGAGGTGGGCATCATCACTCGTTTTAATTGTTCCTCTCTGAACATCTGACCTGCTACTTGCGCAGCTTACATAATCTACGCCCTCACGACACTCTCCCCATGACACCAAACTGACACGTCCCACCAACACCAATACGCCAGCCAACGTCTCGCACACTCGTCTATAAATACAATAAAGTATGAATGAGTACAAAACCAGTCGCTTAAATTTAAGCGATACGGCCGGAGGTAGAACCGTAGAATGCAGCCTTCTCAGCTGAAGTTTGGAATTTACCGTGACCGATCTTGGATGATGTATCGATGAACTTGAGGTTGACCTTCTCGAGGTGAGCTCTTGAGGTGTGGACTTGGTGAGACTTTCTCAAGGTGATAGCTCTCTTCTTTGGACCAACGATACAGCCCTTGAGCATGATGAAGTCGTTTTGGACAATACCGTAGTGAGGGAAACCACCCATTGGAGTGATTTGCTTCTCAGTTGGGTCAAAGTCAGTAGAAGCGTTCTTCTTGTCTTCACCGTTTGCGATTCTGTAGATCTTCTTGTTGAGCTCGGTACGGTGGTGGAAACCATCTTGACCGGAACGAGCGACGGTGAACATGACGTTCGATGGGTGCCATGCACCGATACAGGCGACCTTTCTGAGACCCTTGTGGGTCTTTCTTGGCAAACGAGTGACGTTCCATCTCTTGGTGACACCCTCGTAACCTCTACCCTTGGTGATACCGATGGCATCGATGACCTCGTCTTGCTCGAAGACGGAGGAGGCGTTGAAGGTCTTCTCGAAGTGGGACTTGGCAAAGTCGACCTTGTCGCCAACGGAGCCACCGTTCACTTGGATCTCCATAAGGTGAGCCTTCTTTTGCTTGAGAGAGGTCTTTGAGACTTGGGTGTGAGCCAAGACACGGACGACTTGACAGTACTTCTTGATACGCTCGAGTTCGCGGGTGATAGAGGCACCAGAGTTCTCTGAGTGCTTCTTTGCGTACTTGGTGAAGGCCTTCTTCTTTGAGCGGTACCAGTTCTTGTAGAAGCGACGCTTGAGCTCGTCGCTGAGGTGCTCAGCCCAGACGGTGGTGAGAGAGCGGAGACCTCTTGGAGTCTCGACGTAACCGACAACACCGACGACGGCCATTGGTGGGGTCTCGACGATGGTGACTGGCTCGACGACTTCACGCTTGTGCATCTTGGAGCCTGGTCTGTCGAGGTCTCTGACGACGTGGGTCATACCAGCCTTGTAGCCCATCAAGCCAGTGAGGTGAACTGGCTTCTTAGCGTCGTCCTTAGGGAAAGACTTGCACTTTCCTCTAGCGCTGAGTGGGTGTAAGAAGGCGGGAGAAGGATTTCAAAAAGAACGCACCCGACGTTGGTGCAGCGCTTCTTTGGCAAAAAGCCTAAGGAACCGTGTCTTGGGGCCTACGCGATATGAGAATTTGTGGGTAGAGTAGATTTGTGGCCACTCACTTCGTACTTTCTGTGAGACATCTAAATTGAGTTAGAAAGTGTTCGAATAGCGTAGCAGAGTCCCGATAAATCCCAGAGTGAGGCTGCTGCTGCGTCTCCTGCCTGGGTGGAGAATGGGCATGCGACTGTTCGCGGACTGGTCGTATCGGATTGGGAGAAGCCGCAGCGAATAATATTGCAATCATCTTGAAGCCCACTCTGATATCTTACCGGGACTTGACGAACTCACCCTCAATCTACAGTTGGCCGTTCGAGCTGAAGAAGAGAATTTCGAGAGCTGACGCCTCAAATTTACTCAGAGTCGAAAATCCAAAAATTATGAGGAAGCGGGGGAGAAATTGGGCTGTATGAATTTGCAGCTGCCTGGTTAAATCTGCCGCATTAATTTGCTGCACAATGCCTTGCGTATGCGGTCAAAAATTTCTTTTTGCTTAACGAAGAGATGCATATGCGTATGACAGCTGTGATAGGCTAGGCTATCTGTGCGGCTCTATTTCCAACTTCTTCTGCGGTAGACATGTTCTTCCGCGATCGTATGTCATAGCTCAAGGCATCATGAGATACTGGCAATATCTTTAGAGATATGGTGCAGATTCATTGCTACGAACGCTACATCTCTTGATCGATGGCATCCTTGCGGCTATCTCCTCTCTCTTTCCCATACGGTCACAATATGAGCGACCCATTGACAGCCAATTTCAACTACGAGGAGGACTTCAAATACGATTCCAGCAACGACGACAACGAAGAATTCGTCTACGAAGGCACAGACGCTGGCGATCTCGCTGAGCCCGCACAGGAAGTCAGTGAGCAGCTAGAGAACACGCTGCAGCTCAACACAGGCGAGGAGAAATCAGCAGAGAGATCTGAAGATATGAGCGAGGAATATCTCACTCAGCTCTTCAAGGCAGCTGCCTCTGGCGACCTCGACACACTCTCTTTCTTGCAGCCATCTTTCGCTCATTCCAACGAAACTAACAAAAGGAGCGGAATCACTCCCCTCCACGCAGCATCCAGCAACGGTCACTTGGATGTTGTCAAGTACCTCATCGAAGAAGCAGGCGCCATTGTCGAACTTGAAGACAGGGAAGGTGAGACTGCCTTGTTGAGAGCTTCTCACAAGCCATCAAACCTCCCAATCGTCACTCATCTACTCGGCGCTGGTGCTAATGTTGCCCATCTTGACAACGACGGCTGGAACGCCCTCCACAACGCTGCAGCCAACGGTTCCGAGGATGCTGTCCGCGCTATACTCAACAACGCTAACAAGGAGATTGTCGATAGCGTCGGTGGACTTCACAGCGGCCCCGGATACACACCTCTCATGAACGCAGCAAGCAGAGGTCATCTTGATGTGGTTAGATACCTCCTCACAGAGGCTAGTGCACCGGCAGATCCATTCTATCGCAACAAATCAGGCGCTACTGCCTACTCATTAGCAGCTGAGAGCTTGCATTTTGATATCTGCGAGGTGAGCTGACAGAGTATGCCTCACCTAATTCTGACGTCGTCTTAGCTGCTATCTGAGACTGAGAAGACGCTCGTCAAGGACTCAGCTTCCTACAACCCTCTCAAATACCACCAATCAGTGCCTATCACCATCCTTGAAAACCAGCGACTTGATTGCCGTCTCTCTACATTGGCAAAGACTGGTGGTGTTCCGCGCTGGTCTAACTCCGGTCTGGGCCAGAGTGGCAGGAGAAACAAGTGGGAGCTGCTCGATGGCCGTCCTGTCGATGTCAAGGATCCGTTCGGCGATGTGCAGATACCATCAATCGGCAAGCCATTCACCCTCAACCTGACGACGGTGTCAGGAAAGCCATCGAGCAATCGTGGCGCGTACCACTGGACGACTGACGAGTGGCTGGTCTGGAGATCAGTCGGCAAGGAAGATGGCGAGGGCTGGATGTATGCGCACGACTTCAGCGCCAGCAGTGCGCAGTGGAAGGGTAATAAGAACAGCGAGATCGAGAGCCTCGAGAAGGGTACAGGCTTGGGCTCGATCAAGGCTACGCAGATGTTTGGTGGCAAGTCTGGCAAGAGCGGCAGTAAGGCGACTTCCTCGGACTCGGTCGACAAGAACTACTGGGTGAGAAGACGGAGATGGGTGCGAGTCTTGCAAAGAGATCCTAGTAGGTGCTGTTTGGTCCGGGTACTTAAGCTAATCAACGCCTAAGCCCTGACACTTTCCTATACCACACCGGAACTCAAATTCCCAAAGACAAGACAAGTCGAGCTGGCCGACGTGGCAGCGAAGGATATACCAGCTGCAGCAAGTGACGACAAATCCAGCAAGAAAAGCAAGAAAAGTCCTAAGAGCACACTGAGTGCGAAAAGCACACCGTTCAATCCAGCTAATGCGATAAGCATGTCGACACCTTCACTGCCAACAGCGACGACCAACTTCAGCGCACGATTCCCAAAGATAGCGGAACGAACGAAAGCCTTGTAAATACCTAATTTTGATTTGAATGATTGTTATCGAAATACGGTCATCGTGTCGATATGTCACAGCATCGGAAACGGCCGCATTACAATGAGGAGGATATCAAAGCGCAGCTGTCGCAGGTGCACTTGATTGATTTTGATAGCTCAAACGTGCAGGACGAGTCGCTGGAGCAGCTGGGGCCGATACTGAAGAACATCAACGAGTCGCAGCAGGAGAGAGATTACGTGAAGGCGCTGGATGCGTATATAGCAGAGAAGGATAAGGAGATTGAGGAGCAGTGCAAATACAACTACCAAGTGAGTTTGTCGATCTAAGCTGAATTAGAGCCAGGCTAAGCCATGATTCGTAGGACTTTGTGGGCTCCGTGAAGACGCTGCTGGGCGTACGCAAGAGCACTGTGCAGCTCAAGCAGAAGATTGTGCAAGTCAACGACGATATGCAGTCAGCGGGGAGATCACTCGTAATGAAGGTGGGGCGGGAGTGTTTGTAGTGCGAGGCAGTGATTAACGGCGTGTGCAGAAGAAGGAGCTGCTGGAGATACACAGAATACAGGGTAATATCGACGAAGCTACGGAGACGCTACAAGCATTCAAGCATGTGCTCGAAATGATGAAGAGAGTAGATGAGTTGATAGCTAGCAGGAAGTACTACGCTGCATTGCGATCTCTCGATGATTTGGCTTTGCATCAGCTGCCACCTCTAGCGCACTACACACTCGGCGCGCACCTCTTGGAGAGTATCCCTGGCATGCGTCGTACGGTTTGCGACAGCGCTTCATTCGAGCTCAAGGATTGGCTGCTCGGCATCAGAAACATACAGCGCGTAGTCGGCGAGCTCGCTCTGGCGCATACTCACTCAAGGCAGCAGCGGTGGCGCACAACGAAGCTGTCTGACCCATTGTTTGCCAACAGTGGTATCAATTCTCCTCTGGAACTGGTCATGAATCAGGAAGAGTTCGATCCACTCGATAATGATGATGTCGCAATCGATTTCAAACCCCTTCTCCATTGCATACACGTGTATGACGCCCTCGCAGCTCGAGCGGAGCTCCGCAAGGCGTATCAGGAGGACAGGAGGTCGCAGGCTGACTTGATGCTCTCAGTGCGGAGTGACGCAGACTTCTCACAATCCCTTCATCAGATATTACAGGATGTCGTTGGCTTCTTTATCATCGAGAAGCACGTACTTGGTCTCACTAATGGATTCAGAAGTGAGAACAACGTAGATGATCTATGGGATGTTATCTGTACTGGTATCTCTAGCGTCGTGAGAGAAGGATTGCGCACCTCGCAGTCGCATGTTACCGTTAAAGAGACGGTGATGACCTTCATTTGGACGCTAGAGGGTTACGACTTTGATGTGCAGCAACTCAATACACTCCTCCAAGCGCTGTTCGAAGAATACACAACTCTACTGCACGATAACTACACCCAGAATCTCAAGAGCGTGTTCGAGGGAAGCGATCAGCAAGCGTTGGTTGTGCAGTCATCTAATCAACTAGAGGACATTCTCAAGATCTGTTGGGTTGATAACGATTCCGTGACATCCATCTATGCTCAGAATCCACCAATTCACTTGCCCTTCTCAAGCATATACCCCGATGCATGTCGACTGCTACGTCAATTCATCGATGACTTCTTCAGATACACGGACGGATACACGCAAGTCGATACCGACAGTCTAATAGCGAATGGGTTAGACAGGCTGATGAAGGATGGCGTGGTACACACTCTGAGCGTAGTAGCTGAAGGGGTGTTCAACTTATCGCAAGCGGTACAGCTCGCTGTCGATGTCAGCTACTTCGAAATAGCTGCTGGAGAGTTAACGCGCCTGTTGAGTGCATTACATGGAGGAGCGACGCGCCAACTTGACTGTATCAGAGATGTACAGAAACTGTTACAGCAGACACTCAACAGAATTAGCTCACTCATCGGTAACAAGCTTGACTCTCTGTTCGAGATGGCCGAGGTGGAATGGACGCCTGATTTCTCAAAGGCCCTTAGAAGCGATGTGGAACCAAGTGAATATCTAAGAGAAATGACAGATTATCTCTCTTTTATTAGCTCATCGGTTCTCACCAATTTGCCAAACAGTCTGCGCGACGCTGCATACACTAATGCCGTACAACATATCGCTGAAGGTATTTTGGATCTTCTCGTAGGTAGCGAAGTTGATGTCATTAATGAACATGGTCTCGATAATGTCAGAGTCGATGTCAATTTCCTCGTCTCGCAGTGCATCAAAGACCAGAAACCACCAACTCTGCTTGAACTTGATCAGATACTGAAACTTGTTAAGCTGAATCACATCCAGGCGTTCTTTGATAGTTCTACGTGGGTGTTTGTTCTAGAGAATACGCAAATTGTCTAACCAACGCCCAAGGTTCCGGAGGACAAAGTATGCGAACGTGACACCCAAGGTTGGTGTACTTAATGAGAGGAATCTTAATCTGACAGTACGCCAAAGAATCTTTCTGCAGTTCTCGACAAGCTCGGCAAGAGCCATCTCAGGTAGTTTTTGTCTCTTTTAGATACTCAGACTTGTAATACGTCATTTGAACCGAAACCATCATGAGCGATCCTCGTCAAATATCTGTATTCAAGCCATATGAGAAAGCAAGCAGTGTGTGAAGCTTAAGCGCGCTAGTTTAAAATTCACACAATCATAGATGCACAAGAATACCCAGAGGCGTACTTCGAGCCCACGTCAAGCGAGCTAGCGAAAGCTCACAGTGCGACATCCAAGCGATTGGAGAGTCAGTATGAGGGGCCATTGAAGACGCGTGCTATCAGAGAGAAGGAGGAGAGGCAGCGTAAAGCGAGGTGGCCGACGGTGGGTAGCGTGATATGATTGCTGTACAGCAGACTGATAAGAGGAAGACGACGATACGTATCAAATTCGCAGACAGGAGTATTATACAGGGTACTTTTGAAAGCACGGAAGTGATAGCTGGAGTGTATGAATTCGTCAAGTCAGCGCTGGACGCAGAGTACGCGAAAGAGGACTTTGTCTTGTGTGAGTATAGTGTATGGCTTACGCTGTATCTCACAAAACCCAGATCAGAGCCCACCGAGGACAGAGTTCAAGCAGAGCGAGACTAAGCCATTGATAGACCTGGGTCTGGCACCGTCTTCGATCCTGATGATCAAATTCGCTAACGATAAGCTCAACGCTTCTACTTGCAAAGCGCCGCTTAAAGGATCGCTGGTTGAAAGCGCGGATTCGCTGCCAACACCTCAAAATTTCGATACACCAATGGTACAAGACAAGCCAGAGGGTAAGCAAGACAAGGAGGAGAAGAAGGAGAAGAAGATACCCAAGTGGTTGTTGAAGGGTTTGAAGAAATAGATTTTACGTCATTTTGTACCTTGTTTATCTTGATCACTCGCCATCATGTCATTAAATGCTTACGAACGCCATTTGAGATGGAAGACGGAGCAGCAGAGAATTTACGGTCGTGACTTCGATAAAGAGCATGAGGAGCGTGATACGGACGCTGTCACAGATCTAGACATCCTCAAACAGCATCATCAGTGAGCACAGAGATGACAAGCGGGGAGATGCGCTGACTGCTTGAAGGTTCCTTAAAGATGAGGATCTCTACGACAGCGATAGCGACAGCAGCGTGAAGGAGACGCCCAAAGACGGCGACAAGCAGGAGAAGCCAGCTTCAGCTTCAAGTGAATACGGCAAGAGATTGGCAGACAAGTACTACGATTCGCTGTTCAAGGAATACGCCATGGCTGATCTGAAGCATTACAAAACAGGCAACGTGAGTGCTACTGAAGTGTTCCAAACGAATTCTGACGTAGGAAACAGATTTCACTGCGATGGCGCACGCGCGAAGAAGTCAGAGACCGCACTGGGGAGCGAACATGCGGCAATCTGCGCTGCCTAGCACGCGATGTGCGGCTGAGCACGTTTGAGCTGCCATTCGCGTACGAGGAGGACGGAGTGAGCAAAGCGACGCAAGTGAAGGCCGTCTTCTGCAAGCACTGCACCAAGAAGCTCATGTACAAGAAGAGCAAGGACAGAGAAGCGCAAGAGAGTGAGGATCAACGCAAGCGGAAAAGCAGAAGCGGCGAGAGGGATGCATTGCACGACGATTACAGCAAACACAGTAAAGCACCAAGACGCCGGTAAACCAGTCATTTACCATCGTTATCAATCCAGTCACATTCCAATCTTCTTCAAAGATGCAAGTGGCATGCACGGCACGAGATATGAATGCGCACTAAAAGCACAAAAACCAATTTCCTAAATGGCTTGAATCACTCGAATCACTTGATCAGTCGCAATACTCTGTGATGGTTGGAAAATTCGGTCTTCTCTCACTCGCTGCCGTGGCTGGCGTTGCCGCTGCACAGTCCAAGGACTACCCAGGCGTCGTGTCCGCCAATGACAACGGCCCTACGAATCCAGACCAGCCGGAATTGGGCACAGACACGCCTGAGGATTCGGAAGCGCGTCTTCTTACAGTGAACAATATCGATGTTAGTCTCAGCAGTTGCGCAAGGCTGAATCGCCCTTACCAACTCACAGGATTTCTGTATCTTCGGTCCTAAAGACGCTGACAAGACTATTGGAGAGACTGAGGCTGAGCAGGTGGCTTGGTGTACACAGCCACGCAACAACGCTCGTCTCATTCCAGAAGATACTTTCACAGGTGGGCAGTCGAACCTTCTCTTCAACTATCTAACGCCTACACCCAGGTCTCCACTTTGTCAAGACACCATACTACATTCAATTGCAAGGTTGGGGAGATTTGACCAAGATTGTGAGTGTCACCGGATATTGAAGTGATTCGCTGACGCTCAAAAAGGGCATCAAAGATGGCGACTACGGTGGAGAGCTCGACCCGCACGGAGCCAAGGACCTCGGCAACCCAATCGGCGGTAACGTCACCAGCAACATCAGCGGCGAGGCTACGTTCTACGAGGAGTGGATGGAGTTCATCTCATACGAGCAATTCTGTCTCAGAGTGTGCACAGCCGGCGACGACACCTGGGATGCCGCCACCATGTGCGAGCACAAGTTAGACGAGATGGGATGCGGTTTCATCATGCCTGGTGACTACCAAGGCAAGCAAGATCAATTTGTGTCCTGTGACGCAGACGCAGCATTCCCACCAGGTGTGTATCCCGATGGAGACGGCTACAGCACCTTCAACCAGCGCTACACGGGTACGTTGACCAGCAACACCTACGAAGTGTACACCGTCGGAGACACAGCCACGCCATCAGGCCCTTACAGCACACCATCAAGCTCCAACTGCAAAACGCAAGACGGGTTGAACACTTACGTCAACACAGACGCACCTCAGTCCACAGGCAGCAGCGACAATAACACTAACGCAGAGAACGGGGACAGCGGTGCCGGTTCTGTTGCACTCGGCGCTGTCGCTACCGTCTCTATTGCGCTCATCAGTGCTTTCGCTATTCTCTCTTGAACGCTTTGCTTTCTCTTCATTTCTAGTTCTGGTAATGTGTTGAAATGTATAATTGTACATGAAAGTAAGAATGCGGTTCTTGATATCCTGCTAGCTGAGAATGGGAAAAATGAAAACATGCTAAAGTTGTGCTGTGTTGAGCTACACTTCCTGTGCAGCTACACCTTCGTGCTCCTCCTTGACCGACTTGGACTGCACGACTAGGATCTGTGGACACCCGTGCTCGTTCCTGCTGTTGGTGCAGCCGAGGTCGAGTGTGACTGTCTGAGCGACGGAACCTTGGGCGCTATGTTAGACATCGCAACAACTATAGGGTATAGCACCCACCTAAGACTCTTCCGACATCGCTAATCTCGCTTCTCTCATCGGCGCTGACATTGTAAGCATTACCTCTGAGCATCTCCTCCGCCTGGGCTCTGAAGAGGGACGTGCGCTGCTGGTCAAGCTTAGCGCGACCGACGACGACCATATCCTCAGAATGAGCGTCAGCGAGTACGCTATGGAGTGTTTCAATGGTAGTAGCGAGGATGCTTTCTGCATCAACTTGTATATCAATTTTCTGAAGAGTGATCGCGGTATCTACATCCTGTGCACCGTCAGCAGCAGCATCGACGCCAGGACCTGCCACATCGTGCGAAGGGCGTCTATGGAACATATGGCTCAAACCTCTACTCTCCTTAATACCAGGCGCGACCATAGTGACTTGTCCATGCAGAGTGTTCTCGTCATGTTTCGGCGCCTGACCCGTGAACATCTCGCTCAGCTCCTGCTCCTGTTGTCTCTTGCTCTCGGCCGTCTCCGACTTAATGACAAAGTTACAGACGACGACTTCGGCAGAGCTCCCTGAAGCGTGTATGCGTTTGACGACGTCGAGTGCACACTCGTCGTCTTTGCCACCGAAGAAGAGGAGGATAACTTTAGGACGGCGTGTAGATTTGCGCGTTGAGACGTGATGACCGATTATGTCGAGCGGTTGAACAATTACACCAAGCTCGGCACTGTGCTGGCACTCTTTAAGGAGCGCACCCGCGAAGGAACGTGGCTTGTTGATGTCATTCGCTAATGTGACTCCAGAGCCAGCTCCACCGCTCGCGGCGCTCGGTATCCATGGCGTAACGATCAGAGCTGATTCGGAGATAGAGCGCATGTACTCGAGCGTTACACGCACATGGTCGACACGCTCTACTAACAGAGACGTCGATTTATCTTGCGCGTTCACCAATCCCGATAGCTTCTCGAATGCCGTCAACGCGTTCACTAATTCCAGTCCCTCACTATTGATGTTCATGTGCGAGTGACCAAGGTATTCGGCAGCCGTAGCGCGAGCGATGTACGCACGCGAAGTCGTGTCGATAGCGTGCAGATGCAAGTTCGTCACGCTGAAGCTTGGAGTTGGTGACGCGAGGTGTGACAGGAATTTGAGTGTCGGTCCTAGAGGTGGAGCCATTGTGTTGAAAACTATGAGAATGTTCTTCGTGTCTGCTGCACCTGCTTCTGGTACATTTGCGCCTGCCTCGTTCTTTTCAATATCGTTCTTCTCGTCCACGGGATGCGCATGCAGGTCGATTCTGTTGAGGTAGACCCAGTCAGCGAGCGGACGCACGGTGAGTGTTGTAAGAATGAAGACCATGACCAGCTGCGCGTAGACAAGATCGGAAATGACACCGAGCTCCAGTCCTACACTGAGAATGACAAGCTCGATAACACCCTTGGACTGCATCAGGAATGCGACACACATAGCTTGACGCCATGGCAATCCCACCATGCGACAGCTGACTGCTGTGCATCCTCCTTTACTGATGAACGTGGCTACGAGCAGCAGCACGATGAGTCCCCAGATTTTTCCGCTGTCCAGTAAAATGAAGTTGGTGTTGAGACCACTCGCTACGAAATACAGTGGCAGCAAGAAGATCATGATTGGGGTTTCGATTCTCTCGGTCATCTTTTCTGGGAAATCGTGCTCGTGTGGACAACATGCACCGAATGCGAATGCTCCAACCATCGGATGCAGACCGAGTATATCGGTGAACCAAGAGCTGATCAATGCACCAACTATTGTCAACGTAGCTATACCTGTTGTCAACCTGTATTCATTCTTGC
This sequence comes from Wallemia hederae, assembly GCA_004918325.1. NCBI lineage: Eukaryota > Fungi > Basidiomycota > Wallemiomycetes > Wallemiales > Wallemiaceae > Wallemia > Wallemia hederae. The sequence goes on from SPNW01000112.1 coordinate 13,594, forward strand.
GATAGAAGTAGCTGATAATGTGACGAATGACGAACCACATGAAGACGACTTCTCCAATGAGACAGAGCAGCTCCCAGAGTGCGTTCAACTGATCACCGCCTGAGCTGACTGCTGTGGAAATTGCCAGCAGAATGTATCCCATAGCATCATTACAGACACCAGCTGCAATCGCAATAGCACCGAGCTTGGTGGAGATGATGTTGAGCTCGACGAGGATACGCGACAGGATGGACAGTGCTGTGACGGCCATTGAGGTAGCGATGAAGAGGAAGAAACCGACGAAGTTGATTGAAGGGTCTGCGAACATCTGGTACATGAGCACAGAGACACCGACAGAGACGCCGAATGGAACGAGCAGACCGGGTATGGTCGTGACCAGCGTCTCCTTCCAGAGACGTTTCATGAGATCGATATCAGTTTCTAGACCGACGAGGAAGAGGAAGAGGGATAGACCGACATTGCTGGTGAGAGCTATTGGGCGTAAGATGAGCAACATGGCAAAACGACAATACACCCACTTAACAAGGCTCTGTTCTCTGAGCTGAAAATTGTCTGAGTGAAACCGGGTATATCACCAAATGCCTGGGAGAGATGAGAGGGGGTAAGGAGAGCGTTATCTTGCGTACCGTTGGACCTAAGAGGATACCAGCGATAATCTCACCGACGACCGGTGGCTGCTTAATAAACTTTAATCCGAAAGATAAGATACGGCAGAGGATGATGATGATGATGAGCTGGAGGAGGAACACGGTGATGTTCTTCACCGGGCTGTTCTCATCGTTCAAGGGATTTTGTTTAGCGAGGATGCCGTACATGGACGACATGGCGGTATTGGTGCAAGATGTGACAGCTGGGACTGACGTCTGACATTGGCAGGGCAAATTGGGAAAATTAAAGAAATAAATTTAAAATCATGTGTACGTCATTCAAGTCATAGCGGATTGCGCGTCTAGCTGCGCTTGTAATCTCGTCTTGCGCTTGTCGTCCTCGTCCTTGTTCTCCTGTTCGATGATTTCGACGATTTGTTCAACTTGGGAAGCGGGCAGCTGGACGCTCTTGGATCCTTTCTTGAGTATCGAAATGTCGATGTTCTTAGCCCCCGTTTGCACGACTTGGAGGAGTGATTTGATGGTGAGCTTGATAGCGTCATCGTCGTTGAGATCATCCTTGTAGTTCTTCTCGAGGAATTCTCTGACCGTCTTGGATGATCTGCCAATTGAGTTTGCTTTCCATGCCGTGTAGATGCCTGATGGTTCAGTGAGGTATAGTTTTGGTGTTGAGTCGTATGGATCGAATCCGCTGAGGAGGCAGCTGATACCGAATGGTCTAACACCGCCTGACTGGGTGTATTTCTGCTGGATTTGCGCGATGTGTCTCGTGATGTATTCCACCGTTACAGCGTCCTCAACGGTGAGTCTATGAGACTGGCATTCGAGTCTAGCCTTGTCAACGAGCACTCTAGCGTCAGCGGTGAGACCAGCGAATGCCAAAGAGATGTGATCATCCAAACCGACGACCTTCCTCAACGATCTGGCGTCTTGGAGTTGCAGCACCGATTTCTTCTCCACGGCTAATATCACGCAGTCTTTACCGACCAATCCAACGGCGCAGGTACCCTTTCTCACCGCTTCCAAAGCGTATTCGACCTGTAAGGGAGGGATACGTAAGCTACGGCCACTTCAGCCCAAATCGACCTACTTGGAAGAGATGGCCATCTGGGGAGAAGACGGTGAGCGCTCTATCGTACGATCTCGACATTTTTTTATTTCCTGGTGGTCGTGACGGATGAAGCGTGTATGGCTGTTGAATTGGCGATACACGCAATGTCAAATGAGGAAATCATCAATGGCTTGAATTACTTGGATAATTTAAAGGAACTGGATAGCAAATCAAGCAAGCTTAATCTAAAAGCAGCCACGCAATCTGATCTGCTCTCACAATCCACGAATTACCTCGCAGAGCTGGGACAGTACAAGCGAGCGATAGACACCAACTACGAGAGCGTTGAGGCGATGAATACCAGTATTCAATCCATACATTCCACTCTCTCCCAATCCATACAGCAGAATACTCAATTCACTCACCAAGTCAGTCATATCAAGGACTCGATAAGCACAACTCAATCAAAGCTCAAATCCGTTGAGAAGTTTATAAGCATCTTCACGCTCCCACAAGAGCAGCAGCAAATCATATCCTCCAAGGATTACATCGTCAACTACCCTCTCTTAGATGCCTTGACCCAGCTCAACAAGATCAGAGACAATGCTCAGCTACTCCTCACCCCTTCTGGAGACCCATCAGTAGCTGCCTTAGACATCCTTCACTCCTCATCCCTTCTCTACGAGTCTGCGTACGGCAAAATTTTCAGATATCTCAAACACCAGTTCGACATCAAGTACGCAAAGTCACTTGTCGTAGACGTTGAGCCTCTGCACGTAGACTCTCTATCGCACCTCAGTCAACGCAATGATCTCTACCTCGAAACCCTTCTGCATCTCACAAAACTTCGCAGACACCTCTTGCAGTCGCACTTCCTCACCGCTCTTTCACAATTCGAAAACAACCAGGACATTATCACAGATCCAATCAAGTACTCAGCTGAGCTGCTTGCATGGCTCCATCAGCACGCCGCTGACGAGAAAGAGCTCTTGAAGGACCTTCTTCAGTCCAAGCCTATAGAGGAAGCCTTGTCGAGCTCGCTGCAAGATGTATCATCACGTATAAGGGTGGGTGGTCTGCGATAAACTCGACGACGCTAACAGACAGCCCAAGTTGCAACTCACGCACGCTTTGAACTTCACGCAGCGCTCATCACAGCTGACTGAGCTTATCAGCTTTTACCAAAACACTCTAACCCAATCTATACCCGTCGCCTGCATTAGCGATCTATTTACTAATCTATAGACATGTAAAACAAAGCAATCCATCCATGTATCATCATCAAAGGCGCAACATGTGGATTAGTTACGCTGGACGTATTCGGCTTTTGCCATTTTTGAAATACAATGATCCAATAAGTCGTCGCTTCCACACTCCGGATCCGGCACTTGGTTTCAACGATCAAAAGCGAAAATGTTCATAGACTTCATAGGCGGCGATGATGCATTTGTGGATCTTATGCAAAAGCACAAGGACGATCTAGTCGTGCTCACATTTTGGATTTACTTTGAAGAGTCTTGCATGGGTCTCAAGGGTGTCACTAAGAAGCTTGGGAAGAGGTACAAAGACGTTATATTCATAAACGTTTGCGGTGATTGTCTATATGACGTTCTTGAGGAGTATGAATGGGCGCACAAAATGCGTGATTTTCCTTTCACTATTATCAGTCGAGTACGTGACACGCTTTATCTACCCGCAACTACTAATCGTAACAGGGAGACGAGGACCTAAAGAAGTTCAGCAGCGCTGACAAAGAAAGCTTCGATTCACAAGCTGACAGTTCTGTCTACTGGCTCAAACAGGTGGAGACATCGAACGAAGAATCGGATTAGGACATTCCTTCTCGGACTAGTTCAGTGTACATATTATCTTGTATTATAATCTTAATCATTGCTTTTTCAAATCTCGCTCTTGCCAGCCTTGCTCTTGCTTAACGACGATCACGAACGTACTGATTGCAAGCCATTGAGAGCGGAAATGTCGTCGCGGAAAATGCCGTCGCGGAAAATGTCTGCTTCCCCAGCTCGTCATCGATTTCTATACTTTTGCCAAATTTGGGATTAGTTCGTCGCTCGGAAGACCTCATCGAGCCGGGGGATAGATGCAGAAGGACGAAATGGTCTCAGTGAATGGATGATGTTGCAGTTCAAGCGCTGACGTCTGCCTATCATGGCTTGAGCGGGAGGCACAGCAGCAGACTCGCTCGGAGTCGTAGCAGAGGCGATGGGATAAGAGCTATCTGAATTATTAATTCAAGCGCAAGACTGTACAAACAACGAAGCTGCTCTCCCAGATTCAGTCTTTCTGCTTAAACGAGCCTACGCCATTCAATACAGCTTTATTGACCTGAAGGCGCGAGCGACGGCTGCTTATGACTTTTGGAGTCTTGCAAGCTTCGTTGACGCCAGCTGGTTGTCTGATATACCCCTGTAGACATCACCTCGCTGATACGCCGATTTGATCATGACTGACATTATGCTTATGAGCTCTGCCTCCTAGCATGTCGCCAGCAAGTTCAGTATCATTATGCGTAAATGCGAATATTCCTCCATACCCTCTTCAGGCTATCTTCATGCCCCCTTCGCGCCTTCACACCCAATCGAACGTCGTCAGATGTGACTACAGAGAGGGAATTCTATGCAGATGACGGGAGATGATCAGATTGGGCAAGTATAAGAAAGCCGCAGAACCCAGCTCGCTTTGTTATCGCTAGTGCGTTATTTCAATTTCAGCTCAATACGTGATGCTCGATAACTTTTGCCATTCTGGGCGAGTCACGTTGGCATTTGAAGCTAGGAACGCCGTGCTGCGGGACTCCGTGCTTTAGTGCGCTTTTAGCGCGTCTTCGAAGCGCGTCTTTAAACGCGTTGGCGATTTCCACTCTTCCCTTAGGCCGGCCATTACCAACAATTTATTAGTAATAGAGATTCAATCAGTAGCGCTCACTCAAGATAATCAACAATCAACAATCAACAAATCAACAATCAACAATCAACAAATCAACAACCCATGTATACTGTTATCTGACTACCTCCGACAGCGACTCGCTTCTTTCTCCTCCTTCTTCTCTTACCCATTCCTATCAAGACACCATCGACGACTCCTCAAGTAGATGCTCTCCTGGGTACCCACTCTCGCCTCACACAAGGCTGACACACTCACACAGACATCTTCTCAACACTACCACACTACACATCAAGACACACTCTCCGGTACATTTCCTCGCTCCTGCGTCTGCTCCTTCGCTTCACGTCTGCTGACGCTCTCCTCAGACTCAACCTCTTCAAGACTGGCACGCATCACAAGACTACTTTCAGACGGACCGGCTTATAGGGCGAGGATCGGTACGGGTTGTGTTGCATTCATCATTCTAACGCTTCTACAAAGA
>SPNW01000113.1:0-18525 GCA_004918325.1 Wallemia hederae
CATCGACCTTGCCCATCTTCCTGGAGATGGCGTAGCCAGTCTGGATCATCTGCAAAGCTTGATCCTCGTGCGAGTGACTGAAGACCTCATGGAGCAGAGCGAACAAGAACGCTCGTATGCAGTTGTCCTGTGATTTAGAGGAGAGCGTCAAGGACAGAGTGAGGATGTGTTTCGACCGTGTTATGGTGCCCTTGCTGAGCCTGCCCTCGACCATCTTGAGTAAGGCGTGAATTTGCGGCGAGCACTGCACGCGCTTGGTACGCTCGACAAGCACCTTGACTGCTTCGATATCGGCTTTGTTGAGAACTGCATCCAGAACCATTGTGGCGGTCTGAGCAGCCACCGCCAGTTCGTCATTCTGCAGGTCGTAGGCTGTGCTCGATGTCGCCTGGAACAGCTTGTTGAACGTGTCGGCATCTCTACCGCACAGCATCGCCACCGCTTCATAGTATTTCCTGGCAGCCTCTTCCTCATTGCTGGCCTGCAGAAGGAAACCCTCAAGCATCAACAACCACGGCACCCACGCCTTTATGGTCTTGCTCTTGCGCGCTAGTGTCACCATCTCTGACAACTGACCGCGCGCGTCTTCCATCTCCCTTCTCATAATGTGTACCTGGGTCGCAGAGCACCTCAGAGCCAGCTCCGCGTTAGTATAAATTGTGCCTTCTTTACCTTCAGTTGACTTCCAGTGCTCAGCTTCGTCTTTGCTGGCGTCTGAAACGAAGGTTAAGCCCTCTCTTGCACATGCCAACGAGACTGGCATAATTCCGACTGGTTCTCGATGTATGATGCAGCTCAGCACGTAGCATTACTCGTGCAGCTGCTTGTGCTTTGGCGTTTTGCTGGTGGGAGTGTTTGTGCAACCATTAATGACCATCTACAATCAGGTGTGTCAGTTTGAGTCAATCGCAGCCATAGCGCCTTACCTCGAAGACACATTGTTGGCTATCGTCATCTGCCAGCAGCTTTGCTTCCTTCAAGCAGGCATTGGCCAGTGCAGCTTCGGTGCTGCGGCCACTGAGGATGGACCTTACGACCAGATAGATAAAGAGCACGTATCGTTCACTGCCATGCTCCTTCCTGAATGATGGTGCTGTGGCGTCCTCGTCCATAGCGTCTGGGTTGGATTGGGGCGCTGCTGCATCGTTCTCAAATGGCACGTAGGACATCATCTTCTCCAGCTCCTTGATGCATGTAGAGCATCCCTTCCAGTCCCCGCCTTGAGCCAATGAGCGGGCCAGCTCAGCCAATGCAAGCAGATGGACATCGGTATCGTGGTTCCTCCTAGCAGCCTCAATAACGGCCTTGAGGTGAGTCGTAGGGCTGCTAGAGCATTTTGCGGCCGCAAGGTTGAACTGGTAAAACCACTCTGTGCGCTTCTTCCTCTCAACGTCCTAAAGTGAGCCCTGCTTTAGGATCAAAATCCACCTCACTCCTAAGTGATCTTGATGGTAGGGGACAAAGAAACAGAGAGGCAGATGGGTGGCGTGTTGTGTGAAATGAAGTGTGACTGTTTTAAGCCTGGCTCGCACCGCAAGTTGATCGTCACTTCAGCTTTATCGGGAGTGTCAGAGTAGGATGTCGTGCAACTAAAAGCAAGCAGATTTAAGTCAAAGGAGGATCAATTTGAAGATCTTACAGTTACAACATAGAATAGAATTTGCTAATTGCTGGTTGCTGATTGTGCGTTCATAACATTACTGAGGGAAATATGCTTGATTGATTGTCGTAACTTGCTGCTGGAATAAATATAGCTGTAATAATTGCTGATGGGGTATTTTGTCTTTAAGACGTGGTCGAGCTGTTCTTGTCCTTGGTCAGCAGCTTCAAGTTCTGCGACTCGAGTTTGTTGATCTTGATCTTCGCTTCCTTCAGCTCGGCCTCCAGATGGTGTATCCTTTGCAGACGTCTGCTGGATACGTCTTTCTCGCGACGACTGATTATGTCCTCCTTTTGCATTTCCTCGTGCTGTCCGTCTAGTTGCGACACGATGTGCAGGTGATGTTTTTCTGAGTCTGTCTTGCCTTTACGATAGTCGTCGAGTTTTATCTCTTGATCGCGAATTGTGGAAGCTTGATATTCGACATCTTCTTCAAGCTGAGTTATCCTGTTTTGTAAACCTTCCTTTTCAACACGCATTTCTGCGATAGTATGGTCTTTCCTGATTATTACAGAACCTTGCTCGGCGTTGCTAGTTCTAAGATCCTCCAGACTTTCATTGAAGCGTTGGCGTACGCTGGTGGCTTTGTTTTGAGCGTTTGACTGATCACTTGCATCGTAATTTACCATACAGGTCAGAAGCTCGTCGTTCTCAGCTTTGAGGTCGTTGTTGATGTCATGAAGACGCGCCTGCTCTCTAGCAGCTTCTGCCTTAATATTGGCGATATAGTCATAAAGACGCCTCGCATCTTCTTTGTCGAGTGTGTCAAAAAGCCACTGTGGCTCATTATCGTTTATGGAGGCGTTGTGGACGGCCTCATTCAGCCTGCTCCTCGTCGGGGTGACCTCGTCCGACGTGTGTGATGCTTCGTCACATACTCTCAGCAGAGAGGATGCTGGTGGAGTGCTTGCTACCGTCGGAGTTGCGGTGTGGGATTTTGCAGACTGTTTGCCTGATGCTGCTGCCTTGTACGAGGTCGTAGTGACAACGTTGTTAATTGTCGTCTGCCTCGCTGGCTCTGCATCGCCATCTGGGGAGCCACTTCCATCACCAACTGGCTGCACTGCAGGTGCTGTGGCGTCTGCCTGTGTTCTGCCCTCCCGTGCGCCGGTGTGCTCACCCGTGGAACAAATCGATGTTGTTGATGAAGCTTGCGCTGATACTGCTGCTGGGGGACGCTGGGAGGCATTGTCAGCCGACGTCGCCATCGCGTCTGCTTCGTGAGTGTAAGCGTTGTGGATGCGTCTCGTACATCCTCACACACCTGGAGTGCGCTTGCGCTTGATTGCGTTTGTTGAAAGAGTGGTGTGTGGCTGTGCTGGTGCTGCGGGAGGTACCTCTCTGACAACGTCTACTGACGCGGCAGAGTCTGCTCAGAGAGGTGTTAGCGAGGTGCACGTTTGGCGCTTGCATTAATCTTACCAACAAAGCTCGCGGTGGTCAGCTGATCATTGTGCGTGCTGGAGCCTGCTGCACCCATGGTGAATGCCTCTCCGGCTCTTAGGGGTGTGTGTGCGACTAGCGCGTGCTTGGAAGCTGATGAAGCGGTGGGTGATGAAGCGGTGGCTGGTAATTGCAGGTTGGCTGCGTCTGGAACTGGAGCTTGCGGTCTCCAAGACGGGTTCTGCCCGTAGTAATACTCTAATCCGTTTCTGATTTTGTGATGCATTGATGCCGGAGGCAGATGACCATGAAGCTCTGGGACTTTGGGCTGTTAGACGTGCAAAAGATATTGACACACCCACGATGCTCTTGCGCCCAGCTGAGGAACTTCAAGGAGTCAATGTCATCACCGCACTTATTGCACTTGAGCTGTCCTACTACCATGCAGGGGTTTTTGCGAGGTGTTTTGATGAGGCGATAGCCTACATCACCTGTACAGCTAGGGGTATGCGACCACTCCACGGCTTTAGCTTTGGCCTTGGGTTTTGCTGCACGCCTTGAACATAAGATGCTGGTAGCAATCAAGAAATACTCGTCTTCTTCAGGCCTAACGAAGCTTTGACCTTGATGCTCTATCATTTGACCCAATCCTCTTGGGCGTATGAGGTCAAGAGCCATCTAAGCCGTACAGTCGCCTACAAAATTATTTGAAGAGACGGAAGAACGGTATTTGCAGCGTGCTGTGCATTGAGGCGGCTGTGACTGTACTTTGTGCCCTACTTTGCTCAACGTCGCTGAATCTGGCCGAGATGACATATTCGCTGAGATTTGGCCGGAGAGTTGCTTGACAGGCAAAAATAGCTATAGAATCATGTACAAATGCAATGAATTCTGACTTATTCACCCCCTCCGTCTGCACTCGCCTATGCGCACACTCTGAGTACACTGATCCAAACATCATAGCGAGAAAGCGCTGAAATTGAACTTGACGTGAAGCTGACACGAGCAGCTAAAAGCTAAGCAGCGATCTATGTGATTCCCCGACCGAACAAAATTTCGAGCTCTGACTCGATGACTTCGCTTCTTCTAATCTCGTTTGGCTTGAACAATCAGAAGCAAATTGTAAAGATGCTGCCGAGAAGTGCGTTCGCGAAGGCGGCTGCCAGCAATTCAAGGCGTACCCTCTATGCCAACAAGGCTGCTGGATTCCGCTTCATCAGCTCGAAGCCTCCGGTGAAGGATGCAGCAAGCATGTGAGCAGACGAGCAACCTTCTGGCGCCTTTCTAACACCACAGCAGCCGCCCACAGCCATCCCCCTCATTCCAGCAAGCCCCGCCACTCAAAGCAGTCGGGAGAGAAGTCCAGTCCAACACGACGACCGTCATGCCATGGGATCTCGACGATTCTTTCGTCGGTATGAGCGGCGGCGAGATCTTTTCTGAGCTCATGCTCCGTCACAAGGTCAAGCACGTTTTTGGCTACCCAGGTGGTGCCATTCTCCCAGTCTTCGACGCCATATACAACTCTCCAAATTTCGACTTCATTTTACCCCGCCACGAGCAGGGTGCTGGTCACATGGCTGAGGGATATGCTCGCATTACAGGAAAGCCAGGCGTCGTCCTCGTCACTTCTGGTCCTGGCGCCACCAACACCATCACAGCAATGCAGGACGCGCTGTCTGATGGACTCCCAATGGTCGTCTTCACTGGTCAAGTCGCTACCTCCGCTATTGGCTCAGATGCGTTCCAAGAAGCCGACGTAATTGGTATCTCGAGAAGTTGCACAAAGTGGAATGTCATGATCCAGAACGTAGCCGAAATCCCACGGAGAATCAACGAGGCATTCAAGATCGCCACCTCCGGCAGGCCAGGTCCGGTTCTCGTCGACCTCCCAAAGGACATCACTGCTAGTATCTGCAAGGAACCAATTCCATCCCGCTACACCCAACCAAAGGCGCTCCCACCACTTCCAAACCCTCCTATTCTATCTCCATCTGATACCGGTCCTGATCTCAGCTCAATCGAGCGCGCTGCAGAGCTCATCAACTTAGCCAAGCGTCCAGTCATCTATGCAGGCGCTGGTTTACTGAACAGCGAGGATGGTCCAGCACGTCTCCGCGAGCTGTCCAACAATGGCAACATCCCAGTTACTACAACACTTCAAGGATTGGGCTCATTCGATGAGCTTGATCCAAAATCTCTCCACATGCTCGGTATGCACGGTTCAGCGTACGCAAACTTAGCTATGCAAGAGGCTGACCTCATCATCGCGCTTGGTGCTCGTTTCGACGATCGTGTCACTGGTAAAGTGGACACTTTTGCACCTGCAGCCAGAGCAGCCGCTCTGCAAGGCCGTGGCGGTATCATTCACTTCGAGGTGATGCCCAAGAATATCAACAAGGTTGTGCAAGCCAACGTGGCTGTCTCTGGCGATGTAACGCAGAATCTCGGTCATCTCTTGCCTCACGTTCGCTCACAGCCACGCGGCGAGTGGTTTGACAAGATTGCCACTTGGAAAGAGAAGTATCCGTTTATCTATGAGAAGTCAGACGGAAGCTCGCTCATGAAGCCTCAAGAAGTCATTGAAGAGCTCGACGGACAGAGTCGTGGTAAGAAGGATGACTTTATCCTCACCACGGGTGTTGGTCAGCACCAGATGTGGGCCGCTCAGCACTATAGATGGACTGCGCCACGCACAATGGTGACTTCAGGAGGTCTCGGAACTATGGGTTTCGGTTTGCCAGCTGCTATCGGCGCCAAAGTAGCCGCACCAAACAAGACTGTTGTGGACATTGACGGTGATGCGTCTTTCTCGATGACTGCAATGGAGTTGCAGACAGCTTCCCAATTCAACATTGGTGTCAAGGTGATTGTTCTTGACAATGCATTCCAAGGTGTGTTTTACTGCAGCGTGAGGGGAAGTTACTCACACATTTTCAGGCATGGTTCTGCAGTGGCAAGATCTCTTCTACGACAACAGATACTCTCACTCTCAAATGATCAACCCTGATTTCTGTATGCTCGCCAACTCCATGGGAGTGCATGCCATCAAGTGCGACAACGCTACAGATTTGCCAAAGGCCATGGAAGAGTTCTTGGCACACCCAACCGACAGACCAGTCTTATTACATGCCAAGGTTGTCAAGAACGAGCACTGTTACCCTATGGTTCCTGCGGGCAAAGCGCTCCACGAGCAGACATTGCATCCACTCTTAATGAAAAAGGATTAGACACGATCAACACAGATATTTTCGATTATATATAAACATTTGGGTGTAAGGTTTAACATTTGCTTTTTGAATACATTCTCTAAGTACTTCATAAATTTGCATTAATTTAAATGTGTTAATGGACATAAAATATAGTGCCATAGCTTGCAGATTAACGTCTCTTGCCCTTTGCTTTTGCATTGCGATCTTCATCCTCACCGCCTTTATAGTGCTTGCGATCACTCTTCTCAGCGCGTCGTTCAAGTGCGTCCCAAGACTCGCCAGAGACATCTGAGACATCAGAAGCGTCAGACTCTGAGCCTTCGTCTGAGTCGTCAAATGCATCGCTACCCTCGCTGTCATTGTCTGAACCATCTTCGGACATGTCATACTGTGATTCGGGTTCTGATTCTTCACTGCCCTCGTTGGCATCGCCTGATCCGCCAAGGAAACTCCATCCACCGGACTCGAAGAAGTCTTTTGGATCCTCATTGACCGTCTTCATGACGGCACCCCAGTTGAGTGAGGCAGGGCCTTCTGAGAGAGGTATGTCTGACGAGTCGAGCCATTCCTTGACGTTGTCCAGCTGAGAAGCCTGAATGGAGTTGATGTGCATTACTGGCTTGCTGAAGTCAGAGAAGACAAAGACAATGTCGAATGTCTTCAGTCCAAAGCTGACTCTTTCCAAGTGTGCCAACTCGACCTCTGACAGTGTGATGATGGTGAACGGTGGATCGGTGAGCTGCACCAAGCATTCAGTCGTTGGTTGCAGCAGGACACCAGTTCTGTGAGGTACACCCTGGAAACCAAGTTCACGATACGGGATGTCGACGTCGAATCTATCCTCAGACGCCTCAGCAACTCTCTCAGCAAACGCCTTAAATTCTTTGTTCAGAGCGTTGCGGCGTCTACGCTCCTCCTGCTCAAGTTCAATTTCATCCTCGTCACCGTATCTGATCTTGCGCTTGCGGTTACCAGTCTCGTCAAACGACGCATCCGTAGCCTCGCGGTAGAACTGCACGTCCTGAGGTGTTGTTGTCAGTAGAAAGCAGCATCAGTACATGTCTCAGCCCACCTTCGTCTTCTTCTTGCCAATCATTATTGGTGCCTTGAGATGGAAGTGCACGAGAACGATGAGCTCATGCTCGCATGGTTGGAAGAAGAAGTGCTTGACGTTGCTGAAGAGTACATCGATCTTCTGGTCCCTGCTTGGAGTAGTGTATCTCACACCGTTGGCGTGGATGTCAAGATCGCCAGCCAAACGCTTGCCCTCAATTGGACGAGCGTAAACCTCTCCCAGCCTGACCGGTCTGCGGCCCTTAATCTCCGTCAGCTTCTCTTGCTCAACGACGTCAGCCATCTCGCGCTTCTCAGCCGCACGCTTAGTGGACAGCTTCTTCAAATCAGTGATATCCTTGTGTAAGTCTGAGAATCGCAGCTTGTCTGTAGATCTGAACGTGACCGATCTGATGAACATCGAATCAGGATCCTCGAATACCATGTCCTCCTTCTTGCCGACAGATTGGCCAGGTGTGATGAAGTTGATTCTCAGACTCGTATAGTCGCCCTCCTCTGTCTTACTGGTGTTCTTGATGGTCGACACGTGGACTGGGACAATGAACCCATTGATTGGCAAGATGACGGTCTGAGCCTTGCTGTCGACAAGGATCCTCAAGTCTCTGTTGATAGGGACCTGCTGCTCGCGCTTGTACGAGTCGAATCTTTTGAACACCTCAGGCTTGGAGCCGTTCGACGAGTCTTTACCGCCAGCGAAACGTTGCAAACCCTCCTCGTTCTTCGCTTCATGCAGGATTCTCTGGTGCTCCTTGATCTTGTGTGCTGTGGACTGGTCAGGCTCACGTCCAGCGTTACGAGTTCTGCCGCGCAGCATCCTATTTCCAACCACGGCGCCATCAACGTCACCAGACGGTCTCTTCTTCTTCGGCGAGCTAGCTTTCTTAGGCTTGACCTCGACTTCACTGTCCTCCTCGTCATCGTTCTCCATGAAGAGCATGACTTCTCTGCTCGACTTGTTACCCTCTGTGAGACAAACGCCGCCCTCTTCTGTGACGACAACGGTATCGATGAGAGACAACGCGTATGTCTTGCCAGATGACTTTGGATCCTTGATGTCGGTGAAGCCTATCGCCAAGTTAAAGACCATGCCTTTTGAGATCTTTCTGGCGGACTTCTGGTTGATCATGAAGGTCGAGTCACGGAAGTAGATACCAGTAGCGAAACCAAGGTTCTTGGTCAGCTTGTCTTCGAGGTCTGGCTTGGTCTTGCGAACGAAGGACAGAGCAGCGTCGTAGACGGCGGACAGTTGCGTGCCTGGCGTCATGGCGCTGAGCACACGCTTCTGCAGCTCAAGCAAGAACGTGTAGTTCTCCTCCTGCGACTTGTGTGGGTCGATGAAGAATGTTCTTCCGATGTTGGAGCAGTACGACTTGTATCTCATACCGAGCGAAGCAGTGATAACTCCCGCCTTCAGGTTGCTCTCGTTAGACATAGCAGAAGGCTTGAGGTTGTATTCGCCACCGGACTGAACGATGGGAGTGTAAACTGTCTCACTAGAGCTGTACTCGATCTAGAGCGTCATTAGATGTGAAAAGAGTTCTGCGACACCACGCACCTCGCTAAAGTTCTTGAGCTTCTTCCAGAATGCCATATCTTTGGCGTCAGTGTTCTCCTCATTCTTGGCAGCCTTGCGCTCTATCAATTCAGCGACAGCAAGATGGTTCGTCTTCTTCTCCGAGTCAATGTAGGCCATGATCTTATCAATACCCCACTTGAGAAGATGGGAAGAGAGCTGCGACGCGTGCTTGTGGTTGCGCTGCTCGTTGCTGTCTTTGGGGGCAGTGACAGCGGCCATGGCGGGAGTGATATCGACCTCATCGCCAAGCTTGCCCTTGCTGACTTTGTTCCACTCGTCAATATTCTTGCCAGCGGCTTCCTCCTTCTGGAAAACACCAATTCTCTTTCCTGCAAGTCTGTCGACCAGTCCCTGCAGAGCTTGCTGGGTTGCTTCTTGGTCCTTGGTCTTGGTAATGAGCTCGACCGTGATACCGTCAGCGTTTTCAAGCTGCTTCAGGATTTTGGCTGAGAAGACGCGTCAGATTGACTCTACAGTCGAGGCATCACTCACTCTTGGTATTGGATGCGACGAAGATGATAGTGTTGTCTGGCAGGAATACTGAGATTGTCGTTGGGAATTCGAAGCCGAGCAGCCAGTTCTAGTAGGTGTTCGCCGTCAGCTAAATGTGTGTGGCTGCAGCGAGATGACGCACCTGGAGAGACGTAGACTTCTTGAACGTGGAGTCCTCGTCCAAGTCGCCGACTGGTATAATGATAGCGTCCACGTTGCGGAATGCTGCGTAGTCCTCGTTCTCTGAGTCCTGTATACGCCAGAGATGAGAAGGTGCCATCTCCTCCTACACGCATATCTCTCACCTTCCAAGCTGCCTGTACCTTTTTGTAGCGTTTTTCAAACGATTTCACGTCCAACTCGTAGCCCGACATGGTGGATGCTGGGAGAGATACGCCGGCAGCGAGAACGCGTCTTGAGTGCACGAAAAGTTAAAATGTACAATTACAAAGCAAGATTTACACGTATTTATCTATTTCAAAATCCCATTGAGCTCATTATCTTGTTCCAGTCGTTATCCTTGGGAGACGCCGATGACGCTGGAGCTTGTTGTGTGTGATGTGTTTGAGGTGCTGTTGCTGGATGACCAAGGTGCTCTGCCTGGTCAGGCTGTGCTTGAGGCCATGCTAGGGGGTTCTATTCTGTCGTCAGTCATGTATCACAGCTCATACAAATGCACCTACGAATGCATGTAGTTGCGCGAGGATTGGATCGGAGGGGCCATTGTTGAGGACAGAGTTGAGTGAGTCGTTGGTCGAGTTGAGCTCTGGCACCGGTCTGTTGGTCTTTGAGAAGTCCCACAGGCTGTTGAACATCTCTGTCGAGTTGGTGCCGGTAGACGTCTGCAGCAACGCCTCGTACACCTGATCCGAGGTTCCTGCCTGTGGGAAGGGCATATTTGGGTCGAAAGAAGGTGCAGCAGCAAATGTGTTGGTAGGGCTTGTGGCTGTGTCTTCGAAAACGCTCTTGCGCCTCTTGCCTGGAGGCCTTTCGCCTGCGCTTGTGGCGTCCGGTGCGTACTCGTTGTAGAAGCGACCGCCTGCCGCGCTGTCGCTGCTGGGGCTATTCCAGCCAGGGTTCGCGTCAGGGTATGCCTTCGATTGAGGCACGCGCGTCTGTACGCTGTACGATCTTGAGCGGGCAGCTGTCGAAACTCGCGTCTCGTGTCCTTTGTTCACTACCCTCGATCCTAGACCGAGCAGCACCATGTGTTCGTCATCGATGCCTTTATCTTCTTCCGTAGGCATCGTGACCCGCGCTTCAAGATGGGCCTTGCAGCGTGCCAGCGCCTTCTCGCGAAGCTTGCTGAGAGCTGGAACGAACGCATTGGCTCTCTTGCCGGCTGATGGCAGGCCGCACAACTCGATGATATCATTGAGGTCTTTCCATGCCTCGGACGCCATCGACGAGCCTGGAGACAGGATGCATGACGCTGCTGCACATACACCGCACGAGAAGAGGTGGTGGAAGAAGTACCAATGGCGTGTCGACAGCTCCGGGAGAAGAGTGTGGATGCTGCGAACGAGTGCTACTATCACTCGGCAGCATTCCATCACGGCGACATAAGATTGTGCGAAGGGAGAACGCAGTGGATCGTGCGAGTACGTCTTGAGAGCGTGTGCGAAGTACCGTCTGTTGAGATACAGCAGGCACTCATTCACGTTCAGCGCAAGTGTGTGTTGTTGCAAAGCCAGCTTCTCGCTAAATTCTCCTGTCTCCTCCTCGATTGGGTAGTTGGACGAATTCCTCACCACCGAAGCAGCCTTGCAGCGAAGGTGTATGGGGATGTTCTTCTCAAACTCCCTGATTCCTCTGTCTACGTGAACCACCGTCTCGTATGGCGGTGGGTTGACGCCGTAGATGTCGTCGCTGATCCTACACAGGTGCTTGACCAACTTGAATTTGATCGTGTGGAAGCCGTACCCTTCGTCCTTGCCTCCGGTGTGGAAGTTACGCGCTTCTTCGTCTACTGGGAACTCGCAATCAATGTGTCTGGCGTGAGTGGAGTATGGTCTGCCGAAGCAAATGGACTGAAACACGTCGATTGTGTGTGATTCCCAGAATGTCCTACGACGCTCGTTGAGTTGGCGCTGGTCAAAGCCCCATCTGGCACCGTCCCTATGCAGTCCCATTGCTTGTATGATGCGCATTTGTACGCCAAGCAGCGGCCAGTACGAGTCTGCACCACTAAGTCTGTTCCTGTTAAGCAGGTAGCTGCCCATCAAGTGCAGTGTTTGCGAGGTTGCGAGAGAGCATTTGGTCATGAACTCTGATGCGTTGAGGATAGTCTTGGCTGAGCAGAAGTACTTGTGGCAGTCTGGGTGACCGAATGGCTCGTTGATGTCGCAGTGCAAGCCAATAGCGAGGATCATGTACAGACGAGACAGCTGGTGTGCGAACTTGACGTCTATAGGCCCTTTGTAAATAATGTCCAAGTCTTCGTCGAATATTTCCTGTGGGATGACATAATACCTATTATTATGTGAGCGGGCACTTGAGCATTACCGTCAACTCACAAGCACGAGTCGTATTCAAAGTACTTGTCACTTAGATGCCTCGCTCTGTCTTGCGACGGCAGCTGCGCCCACATCTGCTGTATCACTGACTCGTTGGTTGCACCGGGGAATGGGAAGTCTGACGGCGGAGTGTTCGGACTATCAAGCGCAGCCGGAGAGCCCTCATTCCTCCTTTCTGAATCCATTTCATCGTCGCTGATGTGCGCTTCCTTGGTCCCGTCAGCATTCCTATCAGATCGGCATAGGCGTAACTCACATTCTGCAGCCACTCAGAGCCCGCACTTGGGCCAATGTAGCGCGCCTGTCCGGAGATTCCGAGCGTAAGGGAACCAAAACTCTCCGCAAAGTCTTCCTCATGGAACGTCTGTTCCTGGAGCGGCGGTGGAGAATTGAAAGCGTATGCGGCTGAGCTTATGATTGGCTCTGTCGGTGGTGGGACGATCTCTCCGACGTTCTTGAGAGCCGTTTCGAGCTGCTCGATCCTGCTCAGCAGAGATGCCGTATTGGATACGAGCGCGGTCCTGGACATGGTACCGCCTTTGAGAGTGCCCTCAGGACAGATGGCAGCGCAGCCGCGCTTCTTGCAGGACGAGCACGGGAACTCGCGGTCGCACTGCAGTGGATCTTGGGTTAGCGAGTGTGAAGATGGCGGAAAAAGCGCACCTTGAGCTTGAGTCGTCTGCATTCTGTAGAGCGTGGGAGATGAATAATGATCGAAATCAATACGCTATTCACTCACCTCCGCAACTGAGCAGCTGCCTGCTCCTCTTCTTCTGATTCGCTGCAGCGTTCATGGCTAGGCTTAATCAAGGCACGAGTGGTAGATTAATTATTTGTTAGAGCAAATGCAGTAAAGGCGCGGGCTGATGTATTTATTTTCACTTGCAACCCAATCTTTATCTGGGCCCTGTCGATGACGATTTCAAGAGTGGAGACCCACTTAATCCAACGTATCAAATTGAGGTTATTACAAAATTTTATGACTTCTCCATCAAATCTCTCAGCTCGTTCGCCGACTCTGTAAGGCAGTGTCCAAGCTCTTTGCCCTCACCATTGGTGCAGGTGATTGTCCACCTTATCGACTTGTCTTGAATGGCGTACGCTACACCGAACCCATCTGGAGTGACCTCACTATATCCCCAGCCATCAAAGAACGGCGAGCTCAATTGTGAAGTGCTCAGGTCCCACTTGCTTGACCTAGCCAATGCAGCGTCACGCAGTGCTGGATGCAGCTCTTCCCCTTGTTCAATACAATTTTTGAGTCCGTATATGTGTCTGTCTACCGCCACGCCGTTGGCTGCCCAGCCTGCGTACGTTAGGTGGCGCTTGGCTGCTGCGTGAAGCGCGCTGACACGATCACTGTCCTGTGAGGAGTTATTGGGCGTTAAACGAGTTCATCATGAGCACCCACACTAGCATTGGCGTCTCTCATGAGCTGCACAAATTTTGTGCTCTCATTCGAAGTTGGACGGATGACTTCAGTACGACCGTAGAGGAACTTGCGCGTTTGACAGCTCTCGTACACACCTGGCGCATGACCACGCAGCTTCCAGAATGCAAGCTGCTTGATCATTTGCACCCACGCATCCGGAGAGATCTTCTTTGACTTGATGAGGCTGGAACCGTAGCCATCGTATTGGATGACCTGGGAGTTGTTAGACGATTCATACGAGCCACAGCTAATGACCAACATCGAGAGTGTGTTCCTTCATGATAGCATCATGATGCTTCTCAGCGTTGCCAATGTAATCGCGTCCCTTGCTATCAAGCTCGAAAGGCAGCTCTTGGACATCAGATTGCTTCACAGCAGACTTGCTACCGAGCGTAATCTTCTTGCTAGCTAAGGCACCCAAGGTGAATTCGTTGAGACGAAGGGTTATCATACCGTCCATGGCAGAGTGTTCTGCGTTGAAGGCTGATTTACCATTCTTGTAGACGATGACTGTTGGGCGAATGAGTACATCCACAAGTCATACGGTCACCCACTTTGATGCTTGTCAAACCACCTGTTGCGTCCGTCTCCAACCCAAGCACCCCAGCTAGCCTGATCGCGGCTGATAGGGGACGACTCATCAAGAGCGACAATAATAGCTGCTGAATCGATAGCCTTGAGCGACTCAGAGTTTGACTTTGAGAGAGATTGTATGTGATGACGTGCATCTGACCAGGTGTCTCTGTTTTCTGTTGTGAGTACACCAACGGCGTCTCCCTTGTGATCGCTCGAGAGATTGACAATGTGCTGCAGCTGAGCTTCCAAGTTGTCAGCGTTGCTCACGTCGAGCTTAAAGAATCTGTTGTTTGAGATGACGACAACGTGCTGATTAGATGCATCGAATTTGACTACCTTGTCCGAGTTCCTGAGTGGAACACGCGTACTGTTGAACAAGTATTGGTAGGTGTGGGTGCACAGCGGAGTGCCCTTGATGTTCTCTGGCTCTAGCTCCTCCGTGTCGACAAGCTGTTTGAATGCCAGCGTGGCCTTGATGAGTGAAGCAGCGACGACTGGCTGGTTATCACCAATCAATTGGCGGTGGTAGAAGTAGTAATTGGAATAAGGCGTGACTGGATCACGTGGCTCAAGATATCCTTGCGAATTCCACCAATCGATAAGCCAGCTGTCTTTCTCTGACGCTCTCTTGAGCAATCTGCCTTGCAGTACTTCTCCTTGTCCCTGCTTGAAGCTGTTGAGGAGATCTCTGGATTTGTTGTACTCGTCGCTGCTGAGGAATGGCTGGGCAGATTCCAAGTACTTGTGAAGCGTCTCCTCCAGAGCAGGAACAGGTAGTCTCGGCAGCTTGGACTGTTGAGCGTATAATTTTTTGGTCATGTTGGTGATGGTCGAACGCATTAAAGAGGGTGTTGTCGTGGCCGGTAGAGTGACACTGCAGATACCGAAAATACCCGGTGGTCATGAGGACGCTGTAGAGGTACAACAAGGCAGAGGGGATAGTCTGGCACCGCTTCATTGATTCCATCCAATCTTCAAGTTCCCGTGCTTCATTGGGCGTGTGAGCGAGTCAAATGACATCACAGAGATACGTTTGTATTTGTCTGTACAGTAACAGCGTGTATCATCCTCATTACCATTTATAGTCTATTTCACAGCGTTTTCGTTTGCCATCTCCATCCGGTGATAGAAAACGCCTGCAGAATATCATTGAATGGGTATAGCGCACAGATCTAATATAATGTACGCGTCGTGATTACATTTTACGCGTTTTACACCCTTCCATCTCTTCATCTCTTACAACCATCAAGTATGCAGGAAATCAGCCTGAGCGAGGCTACATTAGAGAATAAGAAGGCGCTAGAGGCGCTTAATTCAAAGATCATCAAATCCAAGCGTGTCATCGTCGTGTCAGGCGCTGGGATTAGTTGCAGCTCCGGTATTCCAGTGAGTTTGAGATTACCCGCACAAATACTCAATAACATCCGTCAAGGACTTCAGATCTCCACAAGGACTCTACAATCTGGTTAAAGACAAGTACGACGGTCCTCTGGGCAAAGGACAGGACTTGTTCGACGCCCAAGTGTTTAGAGACCCTTCAACCACCTCCTTCTTTTACACATTCATCGCAGGCTTGAAGAAAGCCTCAGACAGCGCGTTGCCCTCGCCCACCCACAAGTTCATCAAGAATCTCGAGAGCAAGGGCAAACTTCTCCACTCATACACCCAAAATGTAGACGGCTTGGAAGAGCGCGTCGGTCTCGAGAAACTCGTTAACCTGCACGGTTCACTGAACCAAGTCAGATGCGCAAGCTGTTCGTTCGTCGGCGCCATGTCCTCTGAGTACTTGGACACTTTTGCTAGTGGACAATCGCCTAAGTGTCCGGAATGCGATACGAGAGGTGTGTTTTAAGTAGCAGTAATCTGCACACAAGTCATCTAACACACATTCAGCAACGGAGAGAAATGCGCGCGGAAAGAGACCACTTGCTGTCGGTCGTCTCCGTCCTGGTATCGTTCTCTACAACGAGAACCACTGGTCAGGCGACTCAATAGCCAAGGCACAGACTGCGGATGCTAAGAAGAAGCCAGACTGTGAGTTAGCTGTCTGCATCTCTACGATATCTCTTTAACACAACACAAGTGCTGATCGTCATGGGTACGTCGCTCAAGGTACATGGTCTCAGGCAGCTCGTCAAAGGTTTCGCGCGAAACATTCATCAAAACAACTACGAGGCCATCGACAATCCCCGCAAGACGCCAGGGAACGTCATATTCGTCAACGCTACTCCTGCAGCTGGAAAGGAATGGTCGCAGGACTTTGACTACTTTGTGAACGGCACCTCTGACGAGTTCGTAACCGGAGTAGTCGAGCAGTGGAAGTCGATGCGTCCACAAGACTGGCAGAGACAGACTACGATCACTCAGTCGCACAAGTCGACCAAGAAGACAGTGGCGAGTGGTAACGCCAAGGGCGTGAAAGGGCGCGGAGGCTCCGCTAAAGGCAACGCTGCCTCTGCTGCTGACGAGGCCAAGACATCCGACAGCGCCACCCACAACCAACCTCAGAGCGTCAGCGTGGGGTTTCCTCAAGCGACGCCACACTCGCTCCTACATCCGCCAGCTTCTGATATAGACAACGCCTCCACAGAGCCAATGAAAGAGAGCAACCGCATCGTCGCGCCCAACGTATCGCCCAAATCGCGCAAGAGAAACACAAACACGAGCTCCGCAACCAACACCGTCAGACGGTCAGTGTCGTCAGCGCAGAAGGGCACCCTTGATGCCAATATCCTGAAGAAGAACAAGAGCGAGGATCTCTCTATCAATTTTGATCTCAAGCTGGGCGAGGGCTCTGAAACTGAGCCTGAGGAGGACGAGGAGGTCGTGTACAAGCCTAAGCTCGTCGAAGCTACACCTCCAACTACCGCTAGAAGGAGCGTGCGCATCAAAAATTCAGTCGTCGCTGCTGCTGCATAATGCAGAGGATATATCGATAATGTAATCATGTACTATGTCAACCCATCGCTGGAATTGTATTGTAATTGTATATATTCTATTCCATGTACATTGTACCACTTGTTAGAGTTTTGGATAGGAGAAGATTCTCAGTGTCTGTCTTAGACTCGTACATCTCGAGCGAGACAATTGCTGCAAGACGCTGGGGTAACCGAGCAGATACACTTCTCAGGACTTCAATCAAGCCTGGCTTTTGTGACGTACGACTTTTGACTGTATGACATAATGTAACACCCTATCGTCGACTCGACGTAGATGAGATCGTTGCAGAGCGCGGTGGATGGAGATTAAATTGAAAGATATGTATCTATGGCTAGCTCTGTACTTCTGGACATGGTGGTCTGCATGCAGGGCGGCTAATGACTGACACCTTGATGGACATGACTTGACGTTGGCGACAATGTGGGCGACGCTGGAAAGATTTCAGTGGGGCTTGTTGCTAGCGCCTTGCATTGTCTAAATCTTTCATTTCCTACCTCTCATCTCCTATCTCCCATCTACTGTCTCCCATCTCCTCTGCCGATCGTGTTACACAGTTCTTGAGAATCGCCTGGCGCGAGCGATACAGGAAATACTAGGGGACAAGACGCTTCATTGAGCTTCTGTGGATTTTTCTTTTTGCTTCGCATCTCCACTTCATCTCTCTCTTAAAACGCTTCTTCCATCATCTCAGTTCGCACGGCGGTGGAGAGATATACACTCGGCCAGAAGAGGACATGCAGGTATTGAATGAAATTGTGGGTGGTCTGTTATAAATAGCGTTTACTCACCGCCCAATTCAGTGACGACGTAGATGAAGACTTAAGGGCGTGTGACAGCGCAGACCGAAGCCAGCTCCACCAACGAATGTAGAAGTGCGCTTTGAAGACACTGTCGAAACCGCTCTCTACGACCAGCCCCTCCTCAAATTCTCTCAGCTGCACTCCTCTAGATCTGTAGGTCTTGGCGGAGAAGGGGACTCCGTTGATCGCTTTACTGGTGAAGAAGAAGAGATACGTACATTCACTTAGTAGTATTGTATTGGTTGCGATTGTCTTCGCCCACGTAAACTTTTAGATGTGACTTTTGACTATATGACGTGATGTAACACGATACCGAGAAAGATCCAGGGGCGTATATGCATCTTAAAACGTGTTGTATGAGTAATATAGCTTTGCGTTACGCCTGAGAAGGTCTTGCCATACAAAAGTTAAGCGCTTGGAGTCAATCCCACGACAAAAAAGACACTTTTCAAATGTATTGCGCCATTGACGAGAATCTAGTAGTGAAAATGCATCAGTAAGGAGGCTAAAGAAATACGACAGCTTCACACAACACGCGGATGAGTCATGCAGCACAAAACTTGTACTTTTAGAAGTAAATGCGGCAATAAACTATATATCAATACAGAGTTTGCTGCATTTCTGTTAGAATTGGCATTCTGTACCTTCAGTACAGGTAGATCTATCTTTTCAACGAAGCTTCTGAGCATCGCGCACTCACGCAATTGGCATTGAGGTAGCACACAACCACACTGGAATAGCAGAGTTGACTGCACAATACTCTTCACATCGAACACATATTGCATTTGTATCTACGCATTTTGATTAACGACTTCCATCATCTCCACTGGCGTGAAGAGGGCTTCCGCCTCGATTTGGCATCAT